>JTDE01001283.1:84832-97038 GCA_014338405.1 Paragonimus skrjabini miyazakii
AGGTTTTTGGGTCGACTATTGTTTTCTGCGAATTGTTACACGTTGTACTCCATAGCATTGTGGAATTATGAGTGACCTATTTCGCTAGTTTCTACTTTCTGACAATAACATAACTATCCACCCGTCTCTGGATTGTTGCTTTAATCTCGCGGCACACCAAAACCTAACTAATACAAACTCTTCGATTGGTATGCATTTATACTGACCTTCCAAACTCCCAGTTCATTTGTTTAAGGATTTACCGGGTGAAAGTTATGTGCATCCATCGGTTGATCTTACGGTTTTGTCTCAATCATTTTTGTAATTTTCTCATTCACCCATTACCAATGAATAGACGTCAACTAATTTTTCACCGTGATGATATGGTTACTTTAGTTAGTTAAGCAGGTAGAAAATTTAGGCACTCTGCTATGAACCGCTTCAAAAAGATTCAGCAAAATATTGAATGGTCTTATGGTTTAATCGCACGGTACAAAAACTGTTTTTAGCTGATACAGCCAAATCAATAGTGACCAAAGTTGCAGATAGTAATTCTAACAGATCAGTCGATAAAATCTCCAGGTGTATTTCAGCAAATAACAGTCGACATAAGACGATTTGGATGCTCAACAATGACGTTGATAGATGCCATTATGAACTGTTCGAGTAATCTTGCTTGGACAATCAGTCCATTGGATCATTTAGTGGATGCCACATGAAACACCAGAGTAGATGAGTAAATGAGTCTAGTTGTGTTATTTCTGAGCTCTTGATTTGGCATTGTAGCGTTGTTGGAATGCTTACTATACTTGTGCATGCTACTTTTATCACTAGACTGAGACTAACAGAAACATAAGATTGTCACGTTTAGATCTCCTTTCTATATCACCTAACCCGGTTCCACTGGCACTCGTGATAGTACGCGATGTAAATGACATATTTTATTGGCTCACCCAACTGTTCTGGTGTGCTGAAGTTGTTCGGGTTATATTTTTGAAACACAAGAGAGTCTTAACACTTGAGTCAACTGACAATACAAATTCGTACTCAGGATCCAGACTTGAACCTCAATGCATTTGTTCTCTAAACGGCTATGTCGATCGGTAATTCACTGACCTTATTTTAGACACAATCTTTTTTGCTATATAGTAGGATTCATATGAAATTTATGCAGTAGAGGAAGCTGAGAAGGCTTGTGTACATCTGGATCCGTGGCGGACGTTGTAGAATGAGAAAAAAACAAATCGGAAGAGTGTTTCAGTTCCAGACGATCAACAATAGAAAGCTGACGGAAGAGAAAATCGGAAAATAATCATCGAACTGGAAATTCGACCACTGCCAATCATGCATATAATGATCACACTGCAAAACAAAACAAATACCAGTTAGCTAATGTCAACAGTGAGTGGTCGAGGCTATTAAGTTATCAAATTATCTGAAGACCCAGTTTGGTGTAACGAATATGTACGATAGGTCTATTGCCAAATCTGACCACCAAAAAATACAGTTACCAAATACTGGGATAGATTGTTTCAGATTGGACACATTTGGATGTTAGGAGAGCGTTCTCTGCAGGTCAGACAACTCATCTGACGTTGTGCCTTTAGTGTGTTACCTCTGAGATGGTTACCTTCACTAGGTCCAAGTAGATTCACTAAGGGATGCTGGGTTTAATGTGGTGTCCTATGTACTGTGATTAAATCACCCCATCTAGGCAAGGACAAATATACAACCACTGAGATATAACATTATGAAACAGGTTAATAGGGAAATGTTAGAAGACGCACCTCCTAACGAAGCAGCAGAGGCAAATCATGTAATATCGATTGATCCATCCGACTTCGAGTTAACTAATATGTGCTAATTCACTCAGTCTGTCAAACTCAATCAGTTAATCGGGTTGCAGCTGTGCGATCGAACGCCTGTACATTATGTGAATTGTTTTCACGAGTGCACTTTCTAATGCCCCTCTTTAACCTGATTCGTACTCCTTTGAACCTATAAATTTAGAGCCACTATGACCTAACTGAACTCGCCTCGTTTTTCCAATAAACGCTGTTGCCGCACCTATTCTTTTTCTCGGCTCTCGATCAGCGTTTGAGCGCGTTACATCGGAAAAGCAATGCCGAAAACGTTGAACTGCCAACACAAGGTAGTTAGTTCGATTCATCATCAGATGCCACCCGTAAGATATTGACTTATACCAAACTGTTTCACCGCTGACTGAATGCCTAACAGGAACGGGATGCGTAAACCAAGTACACTACCAGATAAAAGGTGACCAACGTTGTCGGTACGAATTTGTTTCGAAATGAACAGTTTTGCCTTTGTCTATTGATGACGAGTTGGTCCAGAGGCGGTGTAGAACCGAATAGACGAATGACAGCCACATGTAAGAACAAATAAGAAATGATGCCTTGCTGAATAAGTGATATTCATCATTGATCACGTGAGCGGTCAACACCGACAGACAAACAAATTCCTTTATTTTGAGTGCCTAATATGCCAGGTTGAATAAAATGTGGGTTTGTGAAAAAGAGAGGGCAAAGAATTATGCGCTGTTGCAACCGAATTTAAAGTCGTTTTAGACAATGATACCCCAACTGTGGGTTGGGCGCTGAACATGATTCACATAAACCTCCTTAAAGCAGACCAATGGGGTGAACAACGCTGGAAAGGCTGAGGTTTTGTATGTGTGTGATCTTAACGACGCGAACACACCTACGCGCTCAGTGCTCACCACGTTCGTGTTAGCCTATGGCAGCGTCAGTCTGGCGACCGGGGCCAGCCGAGCTGTGTCGGGCGCGCCCGTGTTCTCTCACTCCGCGACAGCCAACCAATCCTTATCTGCCAGCCTACCATGCGACCCGCGCGACTGCGTGTGTTGGTGTGGTTGTTGATTTCGTTGTTTAGCTTCACAATGCCCATTGAACTTTGCTGTATAAACACATAGGCTGCAGTATGTACCTGATGAGATGCAGCGAAATGTGCTCGAGAGATACATTGTGCAAAAAACTGTTTCTGACTTCTCTGTGCGTTCGATATCAAACTTCGAGAACCCTCTAGGGTTATCTTAATTTACTAATAAGTAGTGTGGCAGATTGATCTTAAATTGACCTCTAAGCATACCATACTGAACAGTGTGAAAAAATTGCGTTTAATAAGGGTTTCTTTCTGAGAGAAGATTTCCGATGGAGTCTAACTACCCCAGTAAGAATCGATCCTAAGGGACTCCATTGAGGATGGACAATGCTGTGCTATTTACTGCCGGAATGACAACACACATCAATGTAGGTGAAGTATTTTATATCACATTATCCGCAATATAGACAGAGGAACCAAATGAACGCATCGGATGATCAAAATTTGATTTGACCGAGCCTAGTTTCACTGCATTTCAAACCATGTGCCTACACCGGTCACATAGTAATCAGGTTGAATAGACTGTAGCATAAAGTTACCGAACCGGAGAAAAGGAGAGAATTGCATGTAATCACCTCTTTCCCAACCCTTACACGGTCAACATTTTTGCTACATTATTCGTTTCTACCGAGACAGGAAAAATGAACTGGAAACGCTATTAGGTTGAAACATGGTTTTGGCCTCGCCCCTCCCACAGATATACCATCCTATTGTAATCAAACGCGTTGAACCAACAGTGAGTAATGAACTAGCTCGAGCTCAACGCTAGTCTCAACTTAGTAAATGTAGAAAAGCGAGTGCAGTGGATATACTTGCAGCCCATTTTGAGCCACAAGTATTTTTATGGACAACACTAAGTAAAGCAATTGGTTAGACGATAAAGAACAATGTTGTAGCAATCATATTAAGCTTTTCAAATAGTTGTTTCCTTCCCATTGACAGTTGCTGGATGAATAGCATCAGGGTAATCAGAACACTCATGATTAATTGTAGTAGCGACGACCCCATTCGTGGACCTGAAATTATAGCGTGTTGTGGTTTGCAAACTGTTCTCTAGGAAGATTGGATTCTTACAGTTACCTCCTCAAAAATCTACTTTCTGTTGGTCCTAAAAATATAGGAAATATTGTATTATAAAGTAAAACAAAAATTTGAGCAAAAAATGGAAGTCACATGAGAAAGAATAGCAGTTTGTTGTATGCTCATCTTTTCCTTAAGGAAAGACAGTAGTCACTTTTGATATTTATTCCAACCGTCTAATAATGCTTCTGGAACTCCATCACTTTAGAAACAACTCTCAATGACCTGTCAGAATGACCAATTTTTTGGCGTTTATCTAACTTCTCACTCGTCAAGTGTTTTTCTTAAGTGGCACACTAACTGTTTTACTGACCTGTTATGTTCCGTCTATCAGTTCCCGTGTGTATACATAATATATTTAGCTAGGTGAAGTCGTAGTTGAAGCATCTACCACTGAGTCATCAAATTGTGTTGTCATAAAAACATGACACACATCGTAGCAATGCATAGAAATGTCTTAATCACCGATGTTATGAAAAAGGTATGGCCAAAATGGTCGGTCGAAATAAAAATTATTTGGTTGGTAGTTCTGGCTTTTCAAGCTGATGATATCAACATGACGTGTTTAGGATCTTAACTGTAAACTATATAACTTTGCCACGGTGTTGGATAACATAACAAACCCCCATAGCTCATGAATCTCAGTCTGTTTCTTAGAATTTACGCGACTGGTATTCGAAATAGTGACTGTAGCTCTACGAGGCGACTTATCAAAATTTTGTCATGTGGTTAATATGTCCAAGGCGCTGAACTATCCCATCGTGAGTTTAGACTGTTGATTATGCGATACATGAACTAAGTTATGTGTAGCAACTGACAAAAACATATGAAATGGTACTACCATCTTGCAAAACCAGCCTTCTGAGTTAAAGACGTATTTTCAGATATTACGTAAACTGACAGTACGTTACTTCAACAATAAAGCGACCATGCCGTAAACTCATTACTTAACCAAAGAAATATTATTTCGATACCCAATAACATTGGTTGCTACTTAATCTGTTTCCTTGTGTGGGACACGTCCGTGTGCTTGCTGACAAATGAAACCCGAAGCAGCTGTTGCAAAGTATTGTGTAGTAGAACAATTCAGATGTTGGACAGATAAGAAGATTTACAAATCGAACATTGCCCACACTTGATTGCAGTCTTCGCAACCCCAAAACGACAGTCAGTAACTTAAACCATGCTCACTTAGTTCAATGGAGACATTGACATTGACTCAACTGAGAAGTCATGTTCACGGGATTGTCTATTGGATTCAGTAAAACTGTTCTGTCTATACTGCTTTCGAAATCATGAAGAATGCAGAAAATTACTCGTGTAGTGAGGAGGGGGACGATCGCACAATACTACGCACACCACTGTTATTCAGTAGTGGGACCGGAGCATAGATTTGGATATTGAAGTAGCTGCAGGAGAAATACAGTAAGAAACATCGGATTGTAGCGTCACATTAAATGGTCCTTGACACGTAAGGGAACGTAAAGGAACTGAGCATTAGCGTCTGTGACAAACGTAACGTTCTGGACTGAATACCGTACGCAGATGAGTGTTTTTGTTTGTTGTCATGTTCAACTGCATAACCTGTGTATTGCACTCTTAAATAAATAACCTTTGTGCCATCCGTGTTCTTGACTCGCAACACTTACAATATCATGGTTTCGCTTTTGGACATACGTAATGTGTTATAACTGTCGTAATGTTGATTGTACTGTAGTTAACGTACTCGTTTCACAAACAAGGGGAAAGAAATGCAAATCCTAGACCGGAAGAGATAACGGATGGTGTAACAGTCTAAATCACCGAACTCCCGTCAACTGGAGAACGGCTTTTCGGCTGTGGTAAAAACAACATTCATAACATCATCTTGTCTGTTGCTAAAATTAGTCCGTAGATTATTTACGTAAAGGAAGTGTGCTAAAAGTTTGTATTCTATTTAAATTAAAGGAAAATTTCTTATACTGGTAATCTTATGCAAATAATGATAATGTATATATATATATATAACATTTAGTTGTGTTAAGGGACAGATTGAGGAACCCTGACTAAATTAACAGTACGGGTAAATTGCCCAATACGAAGGGAGAAAAAAGATATCTAACTTCGCATTTACGGCACAGCTGAGAATTAGAATATGATATAAAAGGGAAAACAATGATATAGTGAGGATTACACCCTGGAGAACACTAAGGCAGGAGGTAAGCGATGATGGGAATCGAAAGCTGATTTATGTAAACTGATTACGATTTGTAACATAATTGCATACAACAAAGATAGTTAGGGTCTGACTGCCAGACTCATTAAGAGTTTGAAATGGCGTCCTGTCGTTACCAGTCCTACCACTAGCTTCATTCTAGTCGAAGGAACACACGCGAACGACTCTAGATTTTCCACCGAGCAGTAATAGAGTGGAGAGAACTAGACAGTCGAAAGTAGCATTGGGGGTGACTTAGCAACGACAGACGAGTTAATCGCTGTCTGTGATGCTCCCTTGAGTATTCATTCGAGTGAGGATGAATTTCTGTAAAACTTTCAGTGCTATAAATGTGTATGAAGTGGTCAACTTTAGATGTTTATTTTACAAGAACTGACGTGATACGTGTGCCCCTGGAGCAGATAATGTTGTGTGATTCACAACGGATGACTCAGATAGCGATTGACATTAAGATGATACATTCCCTGATAAATCCCAGATAAATCGTCAAGTTTGTTAGCTCTGGTTCACTTTCGTAATTCTAAATCAGTAGATTGTAATTAAACACCACAGGTGTGTTACAAGCCAACTGGTCAATCTACTTTAGTTATGTAATGAACAGGTATTCACGTATCTACTTATGTAACTGCGGCATGTATGCGACTGAACAGGTTCCACAATTCGTCATCCCGAAATATGTGCCTCATCTTCAAACTGCTTGAAGTAAATTAAACGCCCTTATTGATCAACTCATAATTTTCAAGGTTTCACAAGAATGGGATAAAATCGTAGCACTGTTGCCAGAATGGTTGCCCGTGATTGTGTTTTTGTGAAAGATAAACTCACTCGTTCCAGACAGTAACTAATACACGGACTGGGACGTCATTACATTGAGTAACCAAACCCAGAATGGTCACGTACACACACGTTCTTCTATCCACCTTCCTGAAATAAAATTTTAAATCATCAGTTTACCCTATCAACCCCAAATGATTACCAACCGTTATGGTGTCCGACTTCTGGTCTGCGGATTTCGGTAGAGTAATAGTGACAATCGCAGGTGGGACTGGGTGGAAACTGATCAATAAGTTGGTTAACAATATCTAGCAAAGGTCACGTAATCAACTGGCATCAAGACGAAAACATAATCATCATCATTAGCAACAGCAAAACTGTTTAAAAAGTAGTCGCTGTAGTTATCTTCGGTGAACAGATATTCAAAAGAGATCCAAGTGTAAAATACCTGGGTTTCGCCTGAATTCACAATAACAGCAGGAACGGCATGCTTTCTTGTGATAAGTGCGCTACGAGGCCAAACTAACTGTCAGGAATGTGTGTTTTTACGTAATCATACGGAGAAGTTTGTGAAAACAGTATGTTTCATACGCATAAATATCTGACTTGCTTTGGCTGAAGTTCATGAACAACTCCGTCTAGTATTTTCCTAATCGTGTTTACCACCTACCAAGAATTTATAATGTGTATTCAAATTTTTATATTCATTCACGTTCTAAAAACTGTTTTACACACACAATACTTCCAAATTCTTTACTAAATTATCATAAAAACGTAGACCAAAGTACACAGGGCACCTAGATGTTTACTTAAGACGCTGTTCGTGTGATCTGGTGATCAACAAAAAGTTAGTCTGTATCGGTCGGTTTCACAATATTCTATGCAATTTTCATAACTAGAGAGAGGTCATTTACTGTCTTGGTGGTTTATTTACATAGTATGTGACGCTACAAGTTTGTCGCCTGTAGTCTGCGAAAAAAGTGTTGTAATAGACCCAGCAACTGTTATGTCGAGAACGTTTTTGATTCATTCATCATGGTAATGGAATCCATCAAACTAACAAAATTAACTGAAACACAGGACAAACAAATTGTTATTTAAGTTGCCGAATAGAAATCCTCTATTCACATTAAAACATAACATATATTTAGCAGTAGCGCTGATCATATATTTCCTGATAATCCACCAGCGGAAGCATAATGTTTTTTTCTTCTACAAGTGCAAGCTTTTGGAACAACGTCGTTTATTCTTTGGTCAGCTCTCTGTATACCCTTGGTGCAGAAATGATCAACAAATTGTCATAGGATCACAGGAGATCTAAACGGTCATGGCCTTTACGAACCAACGTAGGACGATCAACACCGTGTTATCCTGTCAGTGAATATAAAATGGAAGGCAGAAGAAATGATAAACACCTTCAAAGATAAGTTAGAGGAAACCTCAATAACATACAGGCAACTGACTTCTCATATAGCTGTATCAGGAGTGGCACTGATTCAACCTTAATGATCTATACAAACACAGTCTTCACTGAATTGTTTATCGCATGATCATTCTTTACACTTCTATTTTACTACTGTTGACACTAGATACCACTGTCTTAATCCTTCTCGTAGCATTTTAACAAGGCGGCTTGACATTAAATTGTGCTTCGATTTACTCGCTAGAAAATTACCAACGGCATTTCAACTCAGTGTCCCGTTTTACTTGATGTGTGTCAAGATCAGACCACTCAAACAACTAGGTAATTGGATCATCCTAAGCATAGCTATGTGGGATGTCTTGGACTTCGCTCAGCTTGGATTGCCTTCACAACGAGATGCCGTGCTGAGAAATGGTTGGACATACTCCAATAATACATGAAGATTGTAAGCACGTGCACACTTACAAACACAAAATTTGCTATCAATTGCTGACGGAGCGATAAACGCCTAAATCGGCCTTTACCCGGGAAAGGGGATGTGGATGTGGGCTACATACATCCCCAGAAAAACCATAGGATCTTGTCGTTAGTTTGTCCATTTTCGACACAGGATATCCAGTCTTTGCAAAAATAATAATGTCTAATATACACCGGCATACTGAGAAAAAAGCAACCCTTCAAATCTCTAAAAGTTATCAGTAGAAATCGGAAAAAACTGGAGTAAAATTACGTGTTTATCTTGGAAAGTTTTTCCCAAAAATAGAAAGTGAGAAATGTTACTCATTTTTCTCCTGTTAGCTCCTAAACGGAGTTTGATAAGGAAATCGATCGTAGTTGGGCTCAAATTACAGGGTTCAGGACAGTCTTCAATTCAGTCGTAAATTCATATACCCCACCAATTTTAAAGCTTTTCTGAGTATGTATATTCCAGAGGTTTTCAAGTGGGTTGTGACTGAGCTCTAAGGTCGTGAAGCCTAAGGTTAATTCCAACTGGTGACCTGTTTAAGCAATCTACGATTCAACTGACGTAGTTGAGACCCTGCGGTATCACGTGACCACTGCGTCGGGATGTGAGACCCAATTCGGAACCCATTTGAGTGAACGTCCCCGAATTTTTGTTGTATCCCTAAGGGAAGTAGCGCGTTTATCGGATTGCAACGAACAAATCATGCAGTTGTTTTAGAAGATGGTATTGTATTGGAGTAATGAAATGCGAGTGGTAAACAACTGCCCGTAAAAGCGAGCAGGCACAACGGGACAGCAAGGCGGCATACTGTGGAATGGCAACACGCAAGCGCGGGTAGGCCAAAAGCTGACTTGTCCAATCGGGTAGGTCACATGAGTCATTTCAATCAGTATAGACAATGGCAAGATTACGGGTCCACTGGCGTGTCGTGAATGTTGAATCATGCAAACGGGCCCGCCGAGTGGACGCGCACACGTTGTCGGCTTGTCCGCACTTAACAGGACACTATGGTTATACTTATGTGACTCCACCCTCATTTAAGTATTGGTACAGGCTATGTGGTTTGGCGCCAGTAGGTTGCTACCCTTCGATTAGCGACACAAGTAACGCACACGTGTGACTAAGGTCTCTCAGTTTAGTAGCGTTGCGGGTCCGCTTCAGCAAACAATCTGTTGTGTTGCTCACCTTTTTGATGTCCTGTCTCAAAAGCTGTTCGGTATACGCGTTCCTTGACCGTCTCATCAGTCTCAGTTTTCGGGTCTCGGTAGGCTGTGAACTTCGATAAAAGGTTCGGGGTGTCCAACCACTTCATGGTTGCCGTGACCAGCTCTGTTGCAGTATAACCGGATAGGCGCATTCGGCAATCTGCACCATATCCGCACCATATCACGCTTGTGTATCATGGGGTTGGAATCAGTGAACTGTCCATAATAGGCGTTTCAGAAACGCAAACTTATATTACCCAGTCGTTCTTCTGTGCGATGAGAATTTCCAGCTAGGATGGAATTTCATCAATTTCAGTTGATTTTGGGTAGACACCAACGAAGCAGAACAAAATGTACAAGGAACAAAAAACTAAAGTAATTTCTGCATAAAGTCTGTAGTAGGACAGTTACGAAATAATTCGTGATAGCTGCTATTCTTTCGCGATCCTAAAAAAAAGAACCTATTGGACTACTCACTGCTGCACCGTCAGTTAATCTATAGAATGCGCTTTAGGATGAATGGTTGATATCAGCAATACATAGTAGTAATATGACTTTAAGACAGCTTAGAAGCAGGGACATTTCTAAAAACTATCAGTTTATGAGCAGTTATTGTTATTATACACAGGGATATCGGTAACAGGAGGCTAAGCGACTATAGAACACATATTTCCTGTCATGGCATTAATTCTTTATAACTAGTCGTTAGGTTTCACGAAGCATTTCCCACTACCTTCTTCTATAGCTTTCCGTGATTAGTGGATACTTAAATAATCATACCAGATACGGTAGTCTCACTTTATTTGAGTGAGTCTTGTGGAAATGCTAAAAACAAGAATGTTTTTATTACCTACAAACTCATTGTGTTATACTTCGGTCTCTCATTCAGATAATTCTGATGGACGTCATCTTTTACTGTTATTCACTCGTGAAGATGAGCACTTCAGGAAACCTATGACAACGTATTCTGGCCTCACATGTCATTTAGTCGTCTTTCGTAAGCTACTTCATTCGGTTAAAGACCAGTGGACCGGTTTTTTCAGCCACTCACTGCTCCTCTTGTCAAGTGAGAAGATACACCCGCTTGACTGACTGTGTTCGTGAGAAAATACGATGACCGCATTATCGATTTTCGAGACCAGGCCGAAGATACCGTCGCATGTACTTTCCAAGATGGCGTTCGTCCCTAAGGTGGCCTTTTTTTCTCCACGGCCGGCGTGACTCAGACTACGTGTGTGTTAGGTGTATATGGTCGAATCATTGTAGCTCAATGAGTGGGCGTACATTTGTCTCCATCATTCATACAACTTTTTTGATCACCTAGACGAAATCAAACGGATTTCAAAAACGTTCAGTGTGGTGACGGATAACAATGTTTACCAATTGTATGTACTGAAAACAGGCCCCTAATGATATAATGGGAAAGTACTTGTAACAATTTGTTTTGACGCATGTTTAGGTCGCGGGGTGTTTATTACCAGCCCTAGGATAATCTGATAGAACAGGAGTCTCCACTGTTAACCGATGTCTGTTGGAAGATAAACGTTTGAAGACTAAACAATGCACTCTAATTGTTTTCAACAAGAAATTCAACGAACCGTATGATCTATGGCTCCCTGTTATGTTCCACTGAGGAAATGAACAGTGTTTGTGATGTACACATATCTAATTCGATACATTCTACTCGGAATGGCGGTTTGCCTTACCGAGGAAAAGGATAGTACGTCCAAGCACGCTGTGGTAAATTAACTGCTCTCCCATTGTTACTAATCATGATAAACTATGTTGAATTCTCGTTTACTCATCTTTCTCGTGCATTGATTAAATAGCAACATGGATGTCCCAATGGGAGTGTGCACCTTGAGAAGGTTATTAATATAAGCTCGGAGCTGCCACTATTTGGTGATTAAATTACAGACTGAGAAATCCATATGGTGAGTAGTGGGGGATTTTGATCTCCATATAGATTGAACATCACCCACATTTTGTTGCAGCTGTCGCATTCCCATAGGCCCCTTTCAAAAAGAACCACTAGACTCGAGTTTCGCTCTCATTAGAGCTTGTCAGTAATGAAATACCACTGAACAAGTCAATGAGTTCTGTGATTTCAGCTTGGAGAGAAGTCCTAGTCGAGGGGTCATC
>JTDE01001283.1:110943-123117 GCA_014338405.1 Paragonimus skrjabini miyazakii
AGCTGCATCGTGAGACTCAAAAGTAGTCTACTAAAGCGGAAAGATTGATAACTGTGCGTTATTGTTAGCCGTTTAACGTCAGGAAAACTAATCACACTTGTTAATCTGCCATAACTCAATTTGTAATAATCCTCATCATTCTAATATGTGGATTTCCCTGGTTTTGAACGAAACGTAACTAACCATACGTATACAGGCACGTATGGACATACACAGTGAAGTTGTAGATCGCGTGACATTCACCTACAAAACGTACTGTAAAAATCATAAATTTTACACATTCCTTAATGTAAGCCTTAGACTCCCATGGACCTACTAGTTTTGCATTGTTGTTCTCCACCTAACTTGCTATTTTATTTTCTTCACCCCCCATCCTAATAGTGTCATATATATGTTCCTGGTTATTGTTATTTGGTACTGAAGAGGCAATGCGAAATGCTAGCATCTACCTCGGTCCGTCTTCTTACTGCTTTGTTCAAATTTATGAAGGGAACCAACTGTTTCACATTCTTTAATGTTACCAATGGTCAAGTAGGCTTGACGATGAACAAATGAAACTATGAGAAATTGTTACGAATTGGTGATACAAAAAACAAAACGGTCACTGTTTAACACGAAATTTCTTTAGTAGCACCGAAAAGATTATGAATCACTGAGAAATTCTCTATTACTGGTTTTGTCTGTTTGTTCACGATGCCTCTGCAATAGTTTCGTTTAGCAGTGAGTGATATGTAACACGGGGATCTGAAAAGTGTTCAATCTCATTCCGAAAGTATCGGATATATGGTATCTTTAAGAGAGGTGTTCAGTGCCTCAATGAACCGGCATAAATGCATGGGCGTGCACTAATATACACAATTGTTAATTAAACAAAGAGAGAAGTACAGTTAACAGCGTCTAAACAAACTTTCCATGATTATCTCAATGAAAAACGGAAATACGATAAGGACAAAAAATCAGAACTTACGAACGGATTGTTAACAAGGTGTACTATTTTCCTTTATCAATACTATGTAAATAAGAAATACATTATGCGAATCGCATCCCAAATATAGCGACTAGTGCATAAGGGAATGAGTTTCAGGTTTCTAACTGAAGATTGATATGAATCGGTGAAAATAAAAATAAATTTTTGATCAAGATGCTAGTAATCGGAGGTTTTTCTGATCTCATCTAAGCCATTCATGTACGTGAAGTGATTGTAAAATGTCTGCCTTGCTTATGATCAGTCATATCTTCATTCATGTTTCATTTGCCAACTAAAACAATAAAATGTGTGAAACACATTCAATAATTCATTTTCAGCCTACTGCAAAAACCAGATACATGGCGTATAGTTTCATTTTATGTTACTCAATAACTAAGGCGAGTATCGCCCTGTCTGTCTGTCTGTCTGTCTGTCCTGACTAACGTTAGTATAAACTTTTGGAACAGAATTTTCATATCATTATTAGTACTATTAATAGTTGTGTTAGTATTGCCTTTCTTTGATATTAACTCTGCTGACAGACATCAGAAACAAACGTCAGAGGAAGATGAAAAGTCAGGTGTGTTTTCAGTGGCCGGTCTCCGTTAACAGTTGATAGTATGGGTATTTTGGTAACATGAAGATGTTTGCTGTTTTTCATCAGTAGTTTCATTACAAGACGATTGATGGTTTGATGTCAACTTTCAGAAAACGGATAAGTCTGAGGATGACGCGAAAGATTAAAACATATGAAGAACAGAATGTATGATCACTTTTACACTATCATGGTGAGATAGTGGTTGGTTTAAAAAATACCGGAAGCAGAAATGCGCGGCTGTATCAACAAAGATAGCTCATGGTTCTCCTCCCCTCCCCAAAATCCGAGTATATGAGTCAGAAATTAAGACAGTAACGAACTGAATAGAGTAGAACAATATTTTCGGATAATCGATGACATTCTGTCGGATCGACAGAGAGGTCAGCAACCCCATCTTACCTCTCGCTTCGGTTGTACTTCGGAACAACGCAAGCGGTCAGCAGGTTCACGAACAGCACCAACGCGACTCAGTGCAGTTTTCATTGTTAACGAAAGCTTCGCCGTTTTTCCACAGTAATGCCATTTTCCAGAATATATGTCCCCGGTGCATGTGCTCTCATGATTTTCATAGGAGGTAAGGGCTTTGGTGCTCTGCTCTGTGCAGCCGAGTTCTTGCATTGACAGAGTCTCCAATTTTCCGTGAAGCTTCATCTAGGTTGCAGGAACTCCGTTATGGACGTATCCATTGGGTGAATTCTGTAATCAGCGGGAGTATAAGAACAGCACATAATTTTATCCGTAACGGAAGTCCAAGCATCATTTCGGCTGAGGTATCGTCAGCTGTCTTGTAGGCGCTGTACGCACTTATGGTTTCGATTACATCACCATATCAGTCAAATGCGTCCCATACGGCTCCTTTCATGGTTCTTTCAGGTCTTCATATCATGCCATTTCCATGATCACTAACTGCCACTGATCCCGTGCGCCTTAGCAAATTGGTAGGGAGATGTTCGAAGAACTCATAATTAGTAAAAATGTTGTCCATTATCCACAACTCTTGTTTCGGGTGCCGGAGATGGATGAACATGTGCTGCAGTCAATGATTGACAGGAGAAGAAGTTACTTCCTCATGCAGAGGCAACTTAAGCCGATTGTTACAGTGACATGTTGCAGCAAGCAGGTTCCTTCTTGCTGTGGGGAGTCAGCAAGCAGTCTCTTTCTGCTCATTTCTATTTACACTTAGGAATTTAAAACGTAACTGGCCTCTTGAACAGGACACTGTACAGCCTTACAATTTTTATTTATCAACTGGCATAGGTTGTAACACTGAGAACGATTCTCACGCTTAGATTGATTCGAGGTCATCCAAAATAGGTACTAATCATAATCCACTCTCAGCTAGCACAGATCCTGCAAATGCGTTGTACGAAAAAGTCACTGTCTTTTCTCACGTCTCCTGTATTTTCACCCATGCACATCGACGGAGTATTCACTCGTTCAGCATGAACAACTGGCGCTTGAATAATGATCAGTGTTTTCGAGGTCTTCAGCCAATTTCTTACTCACAATTTCCTAATTGACAGCACGTATAGTTTTCGTCAGCTCATTTGTCTCAACACAATTCTATCACGCTTTACTTGCCAAATGGCAATGACCAACAAAACGACGCTTGCAGCAGGCGCATGTAAGCGCAAATGCAACGAGCCGAGTTCAAGAGCTTTTTACGCCTGGTCCACCCCGTTTGTTTCGTCTACTTTTGAAAAGGTCTCAAACTGTGTGTAGCTCACAACAAGAAGTCCAACGTTTCATTGCTACTTCCGGAAGGTTTCTGAAGAAATGCTGCTTGCCTTACTGGCAGTGTTTCTACACAGTTGTGGATAAAGCGTCCATAGTCTGTTACTGAACACAACCGCTATCCCAAAACTGACGAAACGAACACTACTAAATCGATGAAAATTAACAACATTGGCGCAAGTCTGTGTTGAAAGATTGAACAAGTTTGGCCAGTGCGCGTTGAAAGCGGGTTGTGATCGTTCGATTTTTGTTTTATCTTCAACAAGAAAATATCCACGGATTCTTTCACCAACAACAGCACGCAAATCAACACGAATAGGCTAGTAAGGAATGAGCTCGTCTGCCACCCCATTGTGTTTAAGTCAATCAACTTCGACAAACTGTCCTGATCTGTTTGGATGTCGACCATTTCCAGTAGATATGCAAAGTACCACTCATTCCCACAGATAACATTTCAATCGACTTAACTCTATCGCATTCGGCATATCAGAAATCGTCGACCAAGTTCGGTCATCAACTGAAACATGGCAAGCGGACTAACCACTCATATTTCGTCACAGGAAGTTAGGTAGAAAAGCTAGCCTGTAGAACCTGAAGAATGACCGATTCAACAATAGCATGATTGTCTGCATATTGCAAATTGACAGTAAACCAGTTCCTGTGAGCTTTGTTATCTGGTCAACTGGAAGTGATTAGTCGGTCTTTTTGGATCATAGTGAGGTACTTTACTCTGTTCACCAGACCTTATTCCAACCTCATAAAATTGAATCTAATGACACTTCACCTTTTTTAAGGTATACTGATCACCATGCCTCAGGATGTTACAACAATCTTTTCACTGTAAGGCAATGCCTTCGTGTCTTCAGTTTTTTCCAAAGAGCATACACGCTTGGATTAGTCAAGATCGTATTTCGTAGAATCAGGCGTATTTGCACCCATGGTAGGCTGTAGACAGAATCAGAGATGCTAAACATTTCACTGGCGAAGAGATATCCGGAAGCACAATAACATGATGAACAAGTGCAATGAGTCAGTCTGAACTGCTCAGAAGGAAGACTTCTTTTTATTTCTGCGATTCAATGGGGATCACTGGGGAAATGACATCAAGCACAAACTGAAGTCTGTCTTATCAGGTACGTATGAGGATCAGTGCTACACAATTATGATCATGGGCTGTCAAACTATTGTCTCCAACGTTGTCTTCCAGTTTACTGGCAGTTGCAGTGACGTTTACCTAGGCAGAAAAGATCGACAACTTTCTCACCGAGTAGCAGAGTATTCCCCAAACTGGTTAAAAGAACTGATGACAACAGACTGAAACCGGTGAGTCCATTGCTCGAAACTCAACACCACCGATTTTTAAGCACCTCGTGACAACCCTTCACCAAGTAGACTCACTTGGCTCATTCGAAGTATTACCAAGCAATAGGAACCCGGGGCTATGTTGATCAGACCTCGCCAGCGGTCGTCGCGTGCACGAAAGTGATCGAAACAACCCATCGAGTTGCCGTGGTTTTGATAACATAATACTTTATATGAATGTATACTTGTCCATACCCTGTCTGTCAATATTTACCTGTCATGCATAACCTGCATTTTTACGTTTACGAATGATGAAAGCAAGTGAACTGTTAGCATATCGCATCATCGATGAAGTCGTTAAAGAGAACCCCGTGTTTCAACTTCCGCTGTCCTATATCCAGAGTGGCTTCACAACTCAAAGGAGAGAACACCACTCTTTACAAATCGGATTCACCCTGCGTTGTATATTTCTGTCAAACGGTGCACTGTACTCGGGCAGGGCGGTGACAATTGAGGTGGGCTTGCGTAAAAATCGATCAATAGAAAACTGAATGGCATTCAGTATAGTCCACCTAGATGGTGGACGGCGAGAAGAGAGCACATTCATATGGGAGTGTAGCGGTTCGACAGCGAGACTCGCCTCTTTTTCACATCCCGTGCGAGCGCGGGCCGTATAACCTTGATTGTCCGTTACGTCAACGGGCATGGATGCGCATGTATTGTCTTGGTGGACAAAACGTCCGTATATTTTATGCGAGTGTGTGAGTCTATCTGAAGCATACATCTTTGTGTTCGTATGTGTACACTGCTCCGCGTCAGTTTTATTTGGAGCCAAACGGAGTAAGCAGGCAACAGGTTGATTTTGTGAATCGGGGTCGTAAATGATAGTCAACTTCTAGCTTCAAAGTCCGGTGTACTAGTGATTATCTCAAAGACTAGAAACCTTAGGTTCTCTGAATAGATAAAATGGTTACAGTAGGGTGATTTGCTCGATGGCATGCAGGATCCTCGTGTAGTACGCTCTTACATGCCCAAGCACTAGTAATTACATTTTTTTTCATCGGAATAGCATTTTGTTTTTGCATTGGAAGGCCTTCAAAATGCATTAGATATGGTCCTAACAGTGTATTTTACGGTACCCAAACCATCGGTCGATTAACCAGTGAATGGAGCTAGTCTCAACACAGTTGGCCATCATCGATAAGGAGGAAATCCTTGTATTCGGTCAACAAAACAATCTCTTGTTCCTTGTTTCATTGAAACATTTTACTTACCTTCGTTAATTGACACTTGAGTTCTGAAACCGATAAAAAATTTGACAAGCATCTCATGTTGCAGATTTATATTTCAGAAACCATTTCATTGGTAACATATCAGCTAGAATAAGCGCACTGACAATAGTTCACACGTCATCCACTTTTAGACTGGCGCCTTCAATGGAAATAATGCGGAAATAATGGTATTCCTGAGGAAGTGAAATGCGCAGCTCTTAACACATACACGGTTGGTAGCACCGAGATAGGGGAGCCTGTCACAATTGTAGTGAGGAGGAGCGATCATGCCATACTACACACACCACTGCTAGTATGTAGTGGAGCCAGAACATAAATTCTGACATTGAAGTAGTCGCAGGAAAAATACAAGAAGAAACATCGGAGTGCAGCGTCGCACAAAATGGTCCTTGCTACGTAAAGAAACTGAGCATTCGCGTCTGTGGCAGCCGAGACAGACTGAGCCGAGTACCGTATGCAAATGAGTGTTTTTGTTTGTGGTCCAGTTTAAGCGCTTAACCCATGTGTTGCTTTCTCGAATAAATAACCCCTGTACCATCCGCGTTCTTGGCTCACAACAATTGGTGCTGTGACCAGGAATGGAGGATGAAGATCCCGCGGACGCAGCCGTTTGAGGATGGGGACGTCCGAAGCTTCCTGGAGGACTTCGAAGACATGGCGGAGACGGTCGGAGTCAAGACCGACCGGGCGAAGCTGATGGCCCTGCGGATTCCTCTCAAGGATAGAACGAAGGCGGAGCTGGATGTGATGCGAAGGGGCGCCGAGAAGCTGGAGTTGGCCGCCGGGAAGGAGGCACTGATCGCCGGGTTCAGCAGCCCAGCCGACTGCCAGGAGGCAATGCGGCAGTTCAAGGGCGCCCGGCTTGAACCAGGAGGTGACACTGTTTCATGCCGTGTCGCTGCGAACAACGTTGTCAAGAGCCTTGCTGCACTTGGATCAGGACTCAGAGCAGCGCATACTGATGAATCAGTTGTTGAATGGGAGGCCACCAACAGTGCGAGATCAGCTCAGGGTGGCTCTCATCGCACATCCAATGACGTTGAAACAGCTGGCTGATGCGGCTCGACAATTGCTGGCAGAAAACTCCGCAACAGTCAACGAGTTGAAGACAAGTGAACCAAGTGAACTGAATGACCTGCGAACAGCAGTGGAAAATTTGACTCAGGAAGTGGCGGCTTTGAAAATGAGGAGGGGAGGAGAATCGTGGCGACGTCTGTTACAGATGCGCAAGACGTGGACACTGGTGAAGATTTTGCCCGTGCGGTGAGAAAATGTCTTATGTAAATAAACGTTTTGCTGATTGTTTTTTGTCTGAGAAGAGTGATCGGATAATAGGGGCGGTGGATAAGACAACAGTTCAAGCGAGGATAGAAATCAGTGGTAACTCGGAGTGTTGTTTGTTTGACACTGGGGCCACGATTTCATTGATTGGGCCGAGGCCGAAAGAAACTGTTCAGCCGTGTGCGATGGTCGTTCGAACAGTCGGTGGGTTTACACTCAGAGTTACCGGCGTGGCGGCGTATGATTGCAGAATCGCCGGCCACGTAGTCAAACAACCGTTTGTCATTTCCCCCGACGCACGTCAAACCATATTCGGAGCGGATTTTCTTGAACGCGCTGAGGCTGTGATTGATTTGAAGCATGGTAAACTCGTAACGAAGTATGGAGTGGTTCCATTAGCGAGAAAACGTAAGCCTCAGCTTGGACAAATTGAAGCGAACGCACCCGAAGCAATACCAGTCTGTGACAATCGGTGGCTGAATGAAGTGATATGCAAATTCCGAAAGTTGTTCACCACGGATCAAGACCCACATGGTTATTGTGACTGGATTGAACATGAAATCTTCTTCAAGCCAGACCAATTCCGACCATTCGGGGCCAGAAGAACTCCGGTTCACCTGCAGCTGGAAATCGAGCGACAAGTGAAAGACATGCTGGAAGAGGAAAACATGGAAGAAGCTGATAGCCCGTTCAATTCTCCCGTCTTGTTGGTGAGGAAGCCCAATGGGAAATTTCGATTTTGTGTCGGCTTCAGAAGACTCAATGAGATTACAGCTAATAAAGTCGTAGCTATCTCAGCGGTGGCAGAGATTTTCTATAAGCTACAAAACGTCAAGATATTTAAAGTGTTAGACCTGCGGTCTGGATATTGGCAGGTTCCAATGAAGCAATCGGAATGAGATGAAACGGCATTCACAGTGGGATAAACGCAATACCGCTTCAAACGTGTTGTGAACCCTCCTAAACGATACACTGGCTCGATCTCGGTATGGTGGTGCGCTCGATAAGATCGGATTCCCGTCCCAGTAATAATTAACATGAAAATCTCGGTCCCGAATGTTACCGCGACTGCCCCCGTATTCGCGCCCAAGACAAGCCCAGAAGTTGCGTAGAAGGGAAACCGCTTTGTTCCGCCCCCAAAACGCATGCCACAAAGGTGACGATTACAAAGTATTTATAGGACGCGTAATGATCAAACATTCCCACGAAATCAAAGAGAACAGTTATCGGAACAAAAGAGTTAGTGTCGCAGATGAGCTTAGTGGTATAAAAAGTCTCGACCGCTTTGAACTGTTCCGCTAAGTAGGACTGGGTCAATAGTTTTCTTTCTTTCTCACGACGGAGGCGGCTTGGGACGGTACCGGGGTGGGCGCCCTAACAACTCCCTTGAAGATTGTCGTGTTCAGTCATAGGACTGCTTCCGAGGGTCGACCTGAATAGGTTCGACCGGTTTGCAGCATCTGTTCGCCCGCCGTCTCCACCTCATGGGATACTTGCGCTCATTGTCCTGGGACTGTAACGTCGGTTCTGTCGAATGTTTGGTTTCGTTAGGGCGTTCTTTCTTCAAGTGGAAAGTGTCCAGCAGTATATTGAGTTGCGCGGTTGGTCCTTCATGGTCGTACAGTGCATCTCCGCGAATCCGTCGAATTTGGTTCGCATGCCGCACACATGTAGCTTCGCTGACTTTCAACTCATAGAGGACTGATAATCGCTGTCGGACGATTATTCCTTTCTTACAGTTCAGCGGTCCATGAAACATTCGTACAAGCACCGGCTTGCCGACTGTGACATACCGTGCACGAGATCCCTGTCTTTGATTATATTTTCCTTCCACTTCTGCATTGGGTCCTCCCCATCTGTTTGAATGCGAAATCATGATATCAAAAACAGTCCTCAGTTTTCTACCGAACATGCATTCTGCCGGCGACTTGCCATCCGGGACGTTCGCATTTGGGGTTGTCCGGTAATTGATCAAGAAGGCCTGTGGAACAATACGACTCTGTGCATACTACTCTACAGATCTAAATGACGCTCCCAAGACTGTCAGGCACTTTGTCACGTTCAGACGACTGATGCTGAAGATGCTAGAAGGAGTGAACAACACTGTTGTCTATGGAGACGATATCGTCAACTACAGCGCTAATTCGACGGAACGTACCGGACACGTTTCAGCTCTGTTGCAGAAGATTGAACAAGCCGGCCTACGAATCAACAGTCCAAAGTCTCAACTGGCGAAACGAACGGTAGTACTACTCGGTCACAAGGTCGGCCAGGGTGAGGTCCAACCAAAGCCCGATAAGCTGATGGCGATCGAAACCATGCCGGCGCCAGCTTTGAACAGGACGTTGCGATAATTTCTAGGTCGCGTCGGGTTCTACAGCCGTTCCATCAAAACGTTCAATGAACTCGAAATTCTGAAGAAGAATTGTCGATTTCAGTTGACACAAGAAGCATATCAGGCGTGTGTCGAGATCCAACGATTGTTGAAGAAGGGACAACTGACCCTGAAGTTGCCAGTGACTGGACAGAGCTTCATTGTCGCGACAGATGCGAGCGATGTAAGAATCGGAGCTGTAATGAAGCAGGAAGGCGGCGTGGTAGAATATGCCAATGGAGCATTAACTCCTGTTTAACGAAACTACTCAACGACAGAGAAGGAGTGTTTGGCGATCGTTTGGGCTTGGGAAAATGGAGGCTGTACATGCTCGGCCGACGTTTCCATGTGAAGACCGACCACAAACCGTTGAAGTGGATTAAATCGGCGAAGGACCCCCGAGGGAAGCTGGCTCGTTGAACGGGACGATTACAGGAGTATGACCTCACAATTCGCCACGTATCTGGAAAAGAGGACTACGTTCCCGATCTGCTTTCCCGAACGCAGCATATGGATGAAGTTCACAAGGACGTGATCGGAGTCAACAGTATTGAACCGGAGAATGACCTCGGGAAGTTACAGGCAGCACGGAGGGCGAACCTGACAATTCGAATGGGGATTGACCAACTTCTATCGGGAGAGCAACCGCCAGAAGATAAGGGTAATCCTGAAGTGAAGGCTTTCAGAATGTGCTGGTCAGATTTGCGGTTGAATTGTGGCGGAATTTCAATGCGCCAACTGCGGGATGGAATAGGCGTGCCTGTTGTAGCGACGGGGTTGAGAGAGAGATAATTGTGAAGGAATATCTTCAGTTGACTCATACGGGATGTCCTCGAACTCATGAACTGCCGAAGCAAAAGGCATACTGGCCGGGAATGAAGGTTGATGTCAACACTTATGTGATGGCATGCCAGCAATGTCAGCTACTGAAGAACTCCAACCCAGTCAGTATCTAACACAACCAATTCCGGTCAGTGTGATTGGGGAATTATGGTCGTTGGACGTGATGGGTTCCTTCCCAGTAACCACATCCGGAAATCAGTACATTATAGTCATAACTGAACATTTCACAAGATAGGTTGAATCAGCCGCTATACCCAATCAGTGCGCAAGCACGGTATGCAGGGCGGTGAAGGAACATACCGTTGCAGATCATGGAATACCGCGAAGTATATTGACTGATCAAGGCCCTTACTTCGAAAGTGATGAGTTTCGGAATTGTTTGGAGCCTCTGGGAATGAGAACATTTCGCACAACGTCATACCATCCTCAATCAAATGGATTGACCGAACGAAACAATCGCAAAATCAAGGAGTTGTTGGCAGCGAAGGGAGTGAGCTGGGAGGAAACACTACCGTTCATTCTGTTGGCCCACCGCTGTTCACCACAAGGCACAACGAAGAAGTCATCGTTCGAGGTAATGTACGGGCTCGTGCCACGTCTGCCAGTCGATCAAGAGACTGGTTCATGGGGACATGGAAGGATGAGCACGCCTGAATGAACAGAAGCGCGGAGAGTGGCCAACCAAAACTTGGTGAACGCACAAGAAGTTTCCAAGGAACGGTCAACTGCGAGGCTATCGGGTGGAAGTGCTGTGTTTGGATTTGGTTCAAAGATTAAATATAGGGACAGGCGGAGTCCGGGCGCAACACGACACGGATTTAGAAAGTTCCCGGCAAAGTGCAGTGGACCGTATTTGGTTGTGGACCGTCGTGCCCAGTGTATCTGATTAAGAATGAGAAGATTCAACATCGAGTTCACGGAAGCCAGCTTTGTAAGTGGTATGACACTCCTAGCAGAACAGGATGCACACCAGGAGCATCGAGGTCCCCGATGCCGGTACGCAGATCGTTGGGAAAAAGAAGAGAACCTGAACGGCTGTTGCTGAAGCAGGAACAATCTGTGCGAGGGTGGAAGTGTAGTGAGGAGGAGCGACAGCAAAATACTACTAACACCAGTGCTATTCAGCAGTGGGGCCAGAGCATATATTTGACATCGAAGTAGCCGCAACAAAACTACAGGAAGAAACATCGGAGTGCATCATCGCATGGAATGGTTCTCGGCAAGTAAGTGAACGTAAAGGAACTGAACATTGGCGTCTGTGGCGAACGTGAAGGTCTGGGCCCAGTACCATACGCAGGTGATTGTTTTTGATTGTCGTCTAGTTGATACGCATAACACACGTGTTCCTTTCCAAATAAATAATCCTTGTGTCATCAGGGTTCTTGCCACACAACACAGTGACCGAAACCAAAGGATGCCTGCACTTCAAACCATCACCACAAATGACTTGTGCTAAACCACGTGCGGTTCAACTCACACACCACGTGTCCAGTGTAAACCGGAAGGAACAAGACCAGTAGGTGTGTAAGTGGGGCCTTTATGTCCAGCCGACCAATGCTGATTATACAATTGGATGGCTAGCACGAAAAGAAAACACTTGTCTCTCGGAAAATGACCAGATAGGGAGATTGCAATGACAAGTTCTAAACTGACAAGAAAGATATATAAAATGTACTACAGGAAGCATTTCAGTGTAGGAGTGTATGTCGCTGCATCTCAGAGAGGATTAATTTGAAAAACAAAACCAAAGTTGGGGTTCGAAAAGATCAGGCAAACGATTCAT
>JTDE01001283.1:125977-136266 GCA_014338405.1 Paragonimus skrjabini miyazakii
GACCGAGTCGCAGGCGCATAGATAGCATTCGAGGGCTGATGCCGTGCGGTTCGCCTATCATCAAGGCATTGATGTGATCAGCGGCTGCGGAACAGACACCATGCTCCCGAGCACCGTCTGTTGAATAACCTATCCAGTAGAAGGTGTACCCCGAATCTGCTTAACTTGGTTCGCAAACCTTGTCTCGTTCAAGGCTGCTACGTCGATGCCATAGCGACGCAGTCCCATCGCAACCAATGCACTGCGCCGTTCTGGCCTTCCTTTGGAGTTGTATCGATCCCACAGTGTGCGCGCATTCCATGCTCTAACCCAGAGCGTCTTGCGTCCCTGGGCCTGTTTCAGGTTGCTATTCCGGTTACTGAAACTTGAGTCAGCATTATCTGTTCGGGGATTCATGTTGGGGGGACAGTATGAGGGCGAGTGACTGGCAGTAGCATATGTTCGTCTATCCACCCTGCCATGTGCAGCAGATGGGGCGACCTCGTTTAGACTGCGCGACAGTCGACGCAGTATGATATTTGGTTTCTATAGTGTGATCATGGCTTTTATGGGCTTATGATACTGCCAGGACGCCCAGACTTAGGCAGGAGAGCGATTAGGACCCTCAACCAAAGTCTTTGGCTCAAATCCCGTACCGCAAGGCAGCAAGTGACACACGCGCACACATACACATCAGCATCAACCAGTTAGAACAGGTTTCACAGTCACAACCCAAGACATTCGGTACATTCACACTGAGATAATACTTCACAGACAAATCAATAGAAAGAACAGAGAATCAGGTCAGGCAAAAAAGAAAATAACAAACCGAACCAAAACACAACACGCTCACCATACACGACGAACGCCTCAAAACGGACCCATCTGCCTTTTGTCTGGCTGCTCTCCTTTGGCCAATCTGACATGGTCGAACCTGCAACGACCGAGGTCGCAGTCAGCACGGCCCTCCGGATAAAAACAAAACACAAACCTGACCACCACGCCAAGGTAACAGAAAAGGTCAGGTCACACACATACATTCTGTCGTAGCTGAAGCTCAGATTTTTCGAAGTTGGATCTCTCTTAATCTGCTTATTTAGTTGATCGAGATTCGATTTAGTTATTCTTCGGGAAAGATTCTTAGCTATTTTCTACTTTCTTTTATGAAGTGCTTAAAGTTGTACAAGCTACTCAACCGTATGAGCTATGCAACAATAACCTTGAAGAAAACGTTCCGTTGACAACGCGGGAAATGAGTGAATCTACCCTCGGCATGACAACGGTTCTACGCACCGGAGTCGGGTGGCTGCGTTATTTCACCTGCGTGGTTGAACGTCAGGTCGAATCAAACAGGATGCTGATCAACTGGTTGTAGCCGTTGAAGATTTTTAACTTTATAAACGCGATATCTTAGCGTCACTAATGGATGCCAAAATTAACGATGTTGTGCAAGTTTTTCTTAAAGGATAACAGTTGTAAAGTCAATAAGATACCAGACGCCAACCGCCACATAGTTTTTCTGGATTTTGGCAAAGCGAGAAAAGAAAATGGTTCGTTCTAACGAACAGTGTACAAGAACCAGATTTGGAGTAGTCATCGCATTCTCACTGACAGTTTACATCCGCTAAATCACAAGCGAGACATAATGTGATATCTGGCTTGAGGGGAGTTAAGAATCTGTGCCACCGACACCATGCAAGCTGAGCTGACCTGTTTACAAGAATCGTTCATACAAAATTGCCACCCAATGCGTTTTATTCCGAAGGCGACACAGGCGGTTGCAGTGGACCCTAAGCCATCCTCCGTGAAGAGAAAATGCGCGTTTATTACTCTTCTTTTTATGGGGAGGCCCTATTGTAGCAAAAAGCCGTTCAATAGAGCGATAACATTATCGTCCAATCCGTGTACTTCTAGGTCTTCAGGCACTGGCGCTTATGAGCCGAAGTTGCTATTTAAACGTCCTGTTCACTTTCGGCTAGTTCTGTGCGATTCAGTGAAGGTATATATAATGGATGTGCGCCTGTTAGCTCTCGTCGATTAGCCCGATTGCATAGAATGATGACTAGTTCGATCTCTCGTGTTGTTCGCGATCCATCCGTTGTGGGCCTTGACTATATCTCATCTCCGCGTTAAGCTATTTCATTGTTACTGATGATTTAGTTTCATATAAATTGAAAATCAAAAAAAATTTATCGTACCTGTCCTGGTTCCACAGACTTTCCGGTCAGCCTCTTTCGAAAAGAAGCACGCGACTCGAGTTTCGCTCTTGTTATAGCTCGTCAGTAGTGCAGAGCTTTGCCGCAGTGGTCAACACCGTTGCCTTATGAGGCGTGATTGGAGTTCTAGACCAGTTCCTGACAAGGATATTTCACTGTGTTTGAATAATCGTGTCCCCCACTTCGTCACTCATTACACTACGACCAAAGTTATCACAAGTAAGCTCAAGAAGTCAGTCGAAACAACTTACCTTGCAGCTCAGTTGTGGACTAGCTTTCGTCCACTCCCCGTTATCATGCCACAACTCAAAGTTAAACGTTCCTGTGCTACAACCAACTTTTGTGTGTACTCATTTGTTTGCTAGTGTCGAGTATCATACATTGGTCGTTCTACTAGGCGATTGTTTAATAGAGTGCATGTACATCGTCTATGGTTGAAAAGTGGTGTAATAAAACGGTTTCAGGCGCGAATGTTGACCATCTGACTGATTGTAATCAATCTGCCAAATCCTAGACTTTTTTTCAAAACTCCCACAAACTCATTCAACGTGGTAAAATTCCGAACGCTGACCACTGCCGAGACCATTAACATCCAATTGCACAACCTTTGCTCACGGAAGAATCTTGTGCGGAAACTTAATCTGCCCTGGTCCACGATCAGTCAAACTCGCAATTCGGAACATAGATTGCGTAACTGCTGGCAAACATGCAGTCTATATTCTCTACTGGCTAGTCGACAATACAGACATTTTGCTCATTAGAATGTTGGATAGTGTACATCTTCGCTAATGGCTGTATGACACAACGGGAACCAGCGGACATTAAGCAGTTCACAAGGCTTGGAAACCAAAGAGCTGGCAGCAACAGTTGGTAGTGTGTTAATGCAATGTGCACGACTTATTACCAAAGCGACTGGCGATACACTACTGCCAACGGATATGTTTCACTTCAGCGATGCAACATATTGTTTACGTTCATAGCTACGTATTTCCACACACCATGTGATAGATGCTGAAAAATAAATAAATTCCCAGGCCAAACATTTTCTGAGGTCATAATCAAACAATAGAAAGACTCAATGATATGCATAATGTATCGTTTACCCACTTGGAATGATCGGTATCTATCAATTCTGTCGTTTGCGCCGATTACATACGAAAGAGACCTCGTATAAATACTGGTTCATAGAGTCCGATAGACACGTGCTGGCTACTGCTTAGAAGAGCGAAACGAAATGGCAATGGTGGTCTTGATCGCAGTAACACATCTCGAGGGTTTTGTTGATATTCATAGCAATAGGATGTTCATCAAGACTAATATATGTATAGCTCCAAAGAAACAGTTAGTGTCGAATCTACCTTGGCTGGTTCATACTCTACAGTCGAACTGCGTCCGTTATTTTCACTTCACAATTTTGCCCGGCTCGGTCACAATCATACGTTACCAAAATATTGTGTTTCTCCTATAATCTGTCAGTTCTGTTCGAACATAGGCCAAAGGGGTTAATGAGTAAGGTTGTCCAACAGATGACGGTAAGAGATCTCGAGAACAGAAATCCAACGTCAACCATTGCACTGTACACCATAAAACAGACCATCGTCTTGACCAGGTCAATTTGTCTGACATACTATTGCATAATCGAAGTCCTGGATTGTTCGCGTTTTCAAAAGCATTGCTAATCAGTAAGATCCGTCCGACCCTATGTGTGCATAAACTACTGACTCATACAACTCGTCTGCCTTGGTACATATAACACAGTCTTCTCGTGTAAAGCCCGAAGACTGGCTGTTCCCGTTGTTGTTGCCAGTATATTATACATAGTCTAATGTTCTACATTCGCAGACAAGGCGAGTGAACGCTATGTTAACATCTCCGGATATGCATCTTCCTTCGTTATTGATGAACCGGATCAAAGGTCTCACGATTTCTAGTCAGTCTTGACTTTCTTAGCATACGTGATTTGAATTCAACGAAAATTTTCAAGGTTAACTGTAACCATAAACATAGATAAAGCGACCTTAAAATTTCGTCCTGGCTACTTTTGACATATTGGTTATCAAAACTAATTAAGTCACTTCATGATGGAATAGGTTTTAATGTTTTGAAGAACAACAATTTGAGAAAACCGTTTGCGAAAACTGACTTTCCCCACCACTTCGCCGTAGTACATTTGTAATTGTATGATAGAATTCTCAGGACAACTTAAGCGTTATCTACACTGATTAATTCAACTCCATAAACGCATTACATAGGTTAAACTGTGCACATAATGTCCTAATCTAGTCAGAGCCACCGCACTAGACCTCGTTCACACCAGTGATCTTGCGTAGAGTTCGAAATTGTTCAGGTTGATACCCTTACGGATAATCAGTCACACAGTTCCTTATTCAGTAAGCATTATCTCTTGTATTATGAATAAGTAGTTTGGCAGATTTGATAATTTGGAAAAGACCCAACTGTAAAAAATCCGGACTTTGGCTGGATTCAAACCAGTGGCAGAAACAACATGCCCAAATGCGGCAAATGTTCTACCAACTGAGCTACGAAGCCACGCCGGAAGCTCAGAAACTTCACGTTTGTACCTAGTTATTCGCCCAACGAACGGTGTCATATGGAATCCATCAAATGATCCCGTCCATTGACTGCTCAAGCAAGGTTTCTAGATCAGTTCACGCTGGAATCCACCAATGCCACCGATAAGCATTGACATTGTATTGTTTCTGTCGCTGGTTCGGATCAAGCCGAAGTCCGGATTTTTCGCATTTGGGTCTCTCCTGAAGTACCTCTTGGTAGTGAACGTTTGGTTGATCAGTGAACTGAAGCCGTTTCCCCTTTATTTATAATCTGCCCACGAACGAGGTGGGTGAGTGTAGACTGTACGTTGTTTTCAGGACTGCTGGACTAACACCCTCAGCTCTGTCAACAAAAATCAGAAGCCACTGTACGCAATTTATCGTTTGCCTCAAATGACACTAGAAAAGGGGGAGAAATTCGTAAAATTGTTAGTTTGTACAATATATTTTCAGACGTTTACAGTACTTGTGTGTGTATCAGGGTGAAAGAGCTAGCAGGTGGTTCGTTACTAACTTATGATTGACACAAACCAGTATGTTTGAAAATCCATCAACAACACGATTTAATTATGTTTTTGTATGTGGTATGCAGGTCAATGCTAGAGTTAGAAAACAAACGATGATTCATTTATTTCAGGAGAATGAAAGTGGAAAGGTGAGAAGTGTTCATTCTAGCCATTAAAATTCACGCACACACAACTGATTCGACCTCTGTTGATGAAAATAGCTTTAGACCCGTTACAACTGTGCTTCCACCATAAGTGAAGTCAATCATCGGTTTCATATCACCTGGATTGCTATGATTCATATAGTAGACCAGTAAACAAAAACTAGTTGGTTAGGTTCACAGTCTATACGAGTGGGGCAGCTCGACTGGCGAATAACACTTGTATTGTTTCAAGTATGCCCTCTGACCGAACACCTGGCGTCCTGTGGAATGTGACTTGGTAACTTTTTATAGTATGGTGTTGTTGTGGTCCAAAAATTGCGTCGTAAAAGGTTTCTTTATTGAGTATATCGAATTAAATTACAGCTGTCTTGTTTTAATTTGAATCGAAGCAACGTGGTTGAGTAAAACCATGTTTATGGTGAGAAGTATCCACAAACAACTTCACGTACATGAACCACTATATATCAGCTGGCTACTTTTTATGCATTTCAACTTTTGAGATTCAGTTAACCGAATATTTCGGATGTTGTAAAAAAAGCTTTGGTAGTAAAGATAGTTGATTTGGATTTAATGGAGCGATCTTGTTTCTCCCAAATAGTAGCATGATTAAACCGCTCACCTTCAGCGCAGCATTTAACCAGGTATACCGCTTGTTGTATAATTCAAATGAAGATCTAGCGAAAATTCCCAGTGTAGTCATGACAAATACTGTGTAGCGAACACGCTCGTTTTTACTGATTCATAATCAGGTTAAATACATCACATTTATGTCACACATTTCACAGGCGATCATGAAGGGGGTAAACGGTGAACGGGTGGTTAATGAGGTCAGTCAAATCAATTTCAAACTGTAATCATGTACCCACCTGAACAATGGATCTTGACAGGCTAACAGGATGGGGGGTTGGTCATGGCAGATCCAAAGCCTGAACAAAACGTTTCTGTGCGCACAGGGGTGGATTGTACAAGCGAATTCCATTAGCTTCGGCTGTGGACAGAATCCTACGCCTCACTGCCCTCGACTGGGTGGCTTGAACTCGGTAGGTTGGGAGAAATGCGTCCGTCACATTGACAGAGTTATTCGAATCCATCAGGTGCGACAGTATGGCATTGTTGACAGATTTCGTTATTCCACCGGTGAGCCAAGCTTGGTGGTGTTTCCGGACCCGTTCAGATAAGCGTCTGGTCGTGCGGCCAACATAACTGGTTCCACATGAACGAGTGAATGCGTATACACAAAACGAGGCTGCAGAAACAGACACTTTATCTTTTAGACGTGGGCACAAAACTGGATTGGGTATATAGTGGGCACGTCAGTTAACAGCGTAAAATGTTATACTAACTGTACTTGTGAGTCTACGTGTGATAGTTTCAGCTAGCGTGTCACCCTTGAAGGGTAATCCGATGTGTACAGTTTTCTTTTTCGCTTGATACAGCTGATCCCTTTCACTCTGTCTGTGAACCTTTCCGGGTAGCCATTTTGTATGAATACTGTACGTAAAAAAGTCAGTTCTTCAGCTATAGTAACGTTCGTGCAAATTCTTACAGTCCTGTCCGTCAAACAGTTGATTAGGTTTCTTTCCAGGGAAAGTGGTACAAAACTATTGAATTGAATGTACTGACCATTCCACGTGCCTTTTCTGTATATCGTGCGTTGAATTGAGCCATCAGCGTGGTGACGCAAACGTGCATCCAAAAAACCTAACTGATTGTTTATTACGGTCTCCAACGAGAATTGTAAATTTTGGTGCGCGGCGTTGAATCTAGCCAATATATCAGTCGGATCTACGTTGTTATCGAGTACGCAAAGGATGTCGTCCACGTACTTCTTATAAAAACTACATTGGTCTACCGCTGAACTTAGTTTTTCGTTTTCTAACTTCGCCATGAAAACATCTGCAAACAATGGTCCCAACGGCGATCCCATTGCGACACCGTCCTTCTGTCGATAAATTTCTTCGTTGAACTTAAATTGCACGCTCTAAGTGTATAGAGAGAGTAACCGTTTGGGTTCGGTCGGTGATATCAGCATATCTATTTCAGAACCCTGGATATAATCACATAAATAGTCTATAGTCTCCTTTAGCGGTACGTTCGTAAATAAGGATGTGACGTCAAGAGACAACATCGATTGTCCACTCAAATTGTTATTTTTGATTGTATTCACCAGATAAAATGAGTCACGTAAGCTATGGATCGAGAGTTTTCGCCTGACGGGATCTAGCACTTGATTGAGGCGTGACATTGAACTGACTGACTTCATTAACCACCAACTCCCCGTTTACCCCTTTCAATGATTCCCCTGTAAAATTCATGATATAAACATGATGTATTTAACCTGATGATGAATCACAAATGAAGATGAAAAGCATTATATAATTTGAACTGTTGCAATACGTGTTGACAACGATAACAACAATTGAATGTAATAGTTATCAGTAGCATAGTTAGTGGTTGATAAAAATAAGCACAAAGAATAACTTCTAAAAGTAACTGCCAAACAGCTATTCAAGTGCTCTCTGAGTATAAATAAGCAACAACAAAAAGTATGGTTGACGAATTATTTATTGCTAACATGCAATTGACATTTAATGGACCCGTTGTTTAACTTGTGGAGCAAGCCAAGTTGAATCTTGATGCGATCAACGTATAGGGTAAAAGAGAAGAATATCTGAGAGAGTGACCAGAAAATCTTTTTGTCAGAAGTCTGGTAAAGATACTGTCAGCACACAGTCTATAACAAACAGTTGTACAGGGTGAAGGAGAGTATGAGGTATTTCAAGCGATAGACAGAAAGGTAAAAATCAACTTAACGGGGTACTGTAACCAAGAGGGACCACTGGAAACTGAAACGTAATGATATGCACAAGAAGTAGAATGAGATATAGTGGTTGAACCCACAAGTATGTGACTGGACTGAGCAACAACGTTTACTAGACTTTTACCTTTAGAGACAGCAAAAAATATATACAGACAAGTTGTTGAGTTATATTCTAGCTAATTGGTTCTAGGTCGTCATCTTATTGCTGTCAGTCTACCCTGTAAAATAGGAGATTAATCTTTAATGATAAATGTACAGACCATAAGAGAAGCCTCAACATATTTGCGTGCCGAAACATCAGGCATCACTAGGGAATCTTTCACACGTACACTGAAGAGAAAAGCGTATGAAGGACAATCTGAATAACTAACAGTTGGTTTGAATTTTATGATGCTTCGTGACCAGCTGCAACTGTATACTGTACTTCCGGCGAGTAATTTAAGATCAAAATATATATGATAGATATGGTTTCCTCTCAGGTAAGATGTGCAATCAACAAACCCAAGGACGTTGCATCATTTAAGCCGGTAGCTCGCTCAACCTTTTCATGTCTGTTTAGCACTGAGTAGACTGAAGGATCTAGAAATGCGGAGGCAAAAGTTGTCGATTAGGAGTTTTGATTTCAACTTGGAAAGAAGTCCTAGTCGAGGGATCATCGATTGGAGATAACAGCACAGTCACTGTATCTCCTCTTGAGGTGACCGGATAACCTGATCACTAATCACAAGCGAAAATCGTCAAGCGCTCAGATTTTATAATTCGGTCGTGCCTAATGTGAGGCCAATGGCACAGTGATTAACATGGTTGCCTGATGAAAGCGTGACCGGAGTTCTAATTTCGGCCATTGCAAGGACATGCACTCCTGACGACCTCTAATAGGGGAGAAACTCGCGTCTAGTGCTTGTGTTTGAAAGGAGCTGACTGCAAAGTCTATGGGAATGTGATGGATGCGGTCAGTTGTGGATAATGTTCAATCGATATGAAAACCAAAATCCCCTACTACTCATCAGATATGAAAGATTGACTAAACGACTGAGATCAGTGTTCTGCATTCACCCAATTAAACGAAGGGTCCAGCTGTCAACATAGGGTCAATACACTTATCATTCTGCCTCCATTACGCCGACGAAAACTGATCGGCTGAGCTTCGCACACTCGAATTGATTTTGCCGCTCATCAGTAGACTGGGTACGGGAGTCGACGGTTGGTGGTATTTCGAAGGGGGTTGACCAAAGCATCTACGAGGAAGCGAGGGCTGTCACCAATTGTGAATGACGATCAGTTCACATAAATAACATAGAAGTCAAATCAGTTTATTATTATGTTTTATGCACATTGGGGTATGAATTTGCGGCCTTTGACATACTCACATTCAATAAATGATGGATGACTATGGTGGTGGACTGTCAAGCAGGAAGTGCGAGCATTCCAACTCTCGGCGGAATACCACAACACAGGGGAGGTGCGTTCAAAAACCCACGGTGAGCGGATGGAGAACGGCGTGGACGACCGGATGAGTCATCGCTCGACCGGATCGAACCAACGGACGAGACGTGGCAGTCGAAATAGGATGGATGACCAAATTGAAGGCGTGATTATTCCAACACTCTCAGGAATATCTCGACACGGCTGTTGAGTACGGTCAAAGCCCACGGTGGATAGACGGAGGACAGCACGAGCGACCGGACAGGCCATCGCTCAACGAAATCGGATCAACGGACGAGGAATAGCAGGCAGAAAACCCCCGGATAGAAGGCGCCAATCACACACCTAAACCGGGTAGAAGTGCACACGACGTGTGAGAGGAAACCGGAGGGTGTTGTGGGCTGGAATTGTGATTCAAAATCGCGAGTGAGCGTGTGGCATGGTAACTAGCACGTTGGGTAATAAAGATAGTGCTTTACTGGACGCCTTTTCGCTACACTAATCAGGTGTGTCTTAGAAAATTTACCAAATGGTCACATTCCGTCTCTTGGCCATCCGAGAATAAAAAATCTGGGCTTGCTTTGAGATCGTGCAATGTGCATATG
>JTDE01001283.1:140044-151857 GCA_014338405.1 Paragonimus skrjabini miyazakii
CCCACACCCACATGCAACAATCTAATCAAATTGACCAACTTATTTGGACATCCAAACTTACTGAACACCGTTCACAACGCCTCGCGGCTCACGGAATCAAAGGCCTTGGTGACGTCTACGAAGAGAGCACACAGGGGCTGATTTCCTTCTCGGCATTTCTCTTGAAGCTGTCGAGCAGCGAACACCAGGTCGATCGTGCTCCGATTCGCCCAGAATCCTCATTGCTCCTCAGGAACATTGGCCTCTAAGACATCTGTATTCAGTAGGTTCAGAAGGATTCTTGTAAGCATCTTGTCTGCGCAGCTCAACAGACTGATGCCCCGATAGCTGTCGGGACATTGCTAGTTACCCTTAGCTTTAAACAAAGGTACTATCACAGCATCGTTGACATCTTGTGGCATCACCTTGTGCTCCCAGATGGAGTGAACCAGCTGGAGGAGTGCACATTCCATTTCAACACCCACCCACACATGAAGCTTCGATCCAGACGTGCTGTCAGACTTGCAGGAGAGGTCATTATTTGAGTAGGCCGAGATTGGTAAGGCGGTAGCATGTTTTAATAATCGATAATATGATACCGTAGCAGTTGGTGCATTTGGGCCATAGCTCAAGCAGAAGCAGAAGACGTGCTAATATACTTAGTTTTATTGAATTAGCAGACGATCAAAATGACCCGAGATTTGTACCAACACACTGCGAAGCAGGTAGATTTTCAAGGTCAGTCTTAGTCAATCAGAAAGCGGTTGAATTAAGCAGTTGGTTGGGCACTACATATTGACCAGAAATGCAGTATCTGATCGGTTGAATTCACCGCATACTGTACACAATGACGCATCATGAATATTCAAAAGAGTTATTGAGAAGCCATTAACAAGTCCGCTAATCCCAATGGCGGAACAGCAAGGAGATAAATAAACAATACTGACTGGAACTTAACAACTATGCAGTTCGCATTAGCATTCAACTGGGAAAAGGGAACTCCTACGGATCGGTAACGTATATCACTGATCTAACTAACACAACACCGCCACAGTTTCAACACAACACAGGGCAAGCCATAGGAAAGTCGCCGTTATCTTCACTCTGGAAGACTCCATCATCGATAACCTCAAGCAACCAGGTTTCCTCCAACAGAGTCAAAACCAAATTAGTATATTCAGCGGATAGGATTACTCAATGTAATCCTCTTAATGAAGAAAGGAAACTTCCACTTTTAAGCGAGAGTAAATGCATTTCTAGAATGAAACGCTGAAAACCATTGGATTTTTATAGGCGTTCCGTTTGACTTTTGATGCATTTGAATTACTCCATATTTAACTGTTTTGCCCAGGGATTAGAGCTGTGCATGCACAAAAGGGTAAAATGGTTTCGAATAATCGCGACAGAATTTTTGCCCAATTTTTTTCACTCAATACGGATAAACAAAACAATAACCAAATTTAAAATGTTATGATACATTAGAATTTGAAAGGCCCGTCATGTGGTTGAATGTGATCAGGAGTGACTTCAACATAACTGAGTCAATTCGACTATTCTCTCTTTGCTGATGCAAGGGCAAATGAAAAATGATAGGCGAGTTGTGGCCTTTACTAGAAGCACGCCAGTTAATCTATCATTCGGAATAGCACTTTGAATTTTCACACGGATAGTAAACAGGACAGCATATTTAAATACAGCGCTTTCCCAATTTGTTTTCTTCCAGTTAAGCAGGAGGTGAGTTAATAAATAACAATGCATTGTATTGGTTGTGATGTTGAGATTATCTGTCACTATATCGTTCTTTCTGGTGAACCATATCGTTTATTCAAGGCTAACTTTGTTCCCTTAATCAGTACGGTAATCCTTACTCTCATTATGAGGCCAAATTGTGCAAAAACCATACGATAGAATTTTTCCGAAAATTTGCCGTGCTTTGATGCCTGAATGTATGCTGTGTAAAAACGAAGAAGGAAATTATATTTCCGTGTGACAGATGTTCAAAATAACAGTAATTTTGATTCGCTTTGTGACGTTGTGCTGACCTGGCCTTTTGCAGGGCTGGTTCATTTAGGGAGTATCAACAGAAATGGACTACATCTCACAGGAACTACTTGAATTCGTAAGGACAATGGTAAACCATAAGCTAACCAGTATATAATCAGCTATTCAGTTCTCATGAACCTATAGAAGATAAGTTTTAGTTTAATGGAAGGCAGTTTCGAGATAGTACTTAAGTGTGCCACCTACTCTTGATTCATTCATCCCTGTCCCGTCCGTCCAACCATACTAACAATAGCAGACTCTCTGATCATCTTGACAGCAGACAGCAGTAATTGTCCTACTGACTCCAGTCAGTAACCAAACAGTTAGTCAGATCGAAATCGCTAGTCATCAAACGAGCTGGGCAACGGTGATTACCGATGCATTACGCATTCCTAATCCTTGTAGGTGGAGCGCTGCAGACTACCCTGTCCAACTGATTTTTCCAACAGTATATACATGCATATATATATATATATATATATATATATATATAAGGCCACGACAGTAACCCGTTAGGAAGCTTTGACTGAAAATTATTTTTAGCAGAGTTGATACTTGCGTGTTCTTTGTAAACTAATATTTTACGTTCGCAGTCGAAAAACATAAATGAAAATTTCACATCTCATGATGTCTATGTTTTTTTGTTGTTGTTGAATCGGCTCAAATAAACTTAATACTTCAAATAGGGTATACGTAAGAGTGCAAAAGATAGTCACGATAAAATCATATAGCCACTTTACTAACGGTAATTTTGAAAAAAAGAATGACAGGAAATACTTAGATCAGTTCGTTTCAGAACATTCATACTAAAGAATATGGAATTCTGAAGCTAAGACTGTTCCCTATTCAGTTCAAGCCAATCGCCAATTTAGTCATCGGGCTGCACACCTTAGAATATCTGTGCGCCTGGTCTCCCTAGGTTTTCCATTGAGTTGAAATAAGGACTGTTGACAGGTCAATTAAAAATCTTAATTACTCGACCTACTGAGCGTGTTCCAGAGCATGAACATGAGGGTTTAACTTAACCTACACAAATGTTCAAATTCCTCGTAAGCGATTTGCGCAGTTGTAACGTTTTCGCGTCCGACGAAGCACACCTCCTCCTTCTCACGGTCACTTCGCCAATACATCCATGAATCAGGTCCATTGTGACTAATTTTTCTTCACATCTGAGGCAGACCGAATGCATTGATGAATCCAAGAAGAAACATTTTTGACCCATAAAAGGTGGTTTATCTTCCACTAACCCAACGGACTGTAAGGCTCAATCGTTGTGGTTCTGGTGAAGTCCCTAGTGTTTAGTTTCAAATTCAGCTCTGAAGCACTTCTTGTTAAATTGGGAGCTAATTGTACTATTCGTTATTTGTTCGACCTAGCTACGATTGCTCAACGTTAGCTAATTTTGTCTCTGCAAGCGTCCTCCCGATAGATTTCGACAGCACCCGGAGGTCGCTGGAATTCTTCAGGAAACTCTCGTCTGGGCATGCTGCTGGTACGAATCCAGCTGAAGTCCAGAGTTTTGCAGTTGAGTCTCTTCTCAGTTATCAAGTCAAATGAACTACTTGTCAGTAACATAGTCGTATGTTCCGCTGTGTCAGCTGGAACGCTAAACTCGTTTCCATTGTTACACATCAATCACTTCATCTCCTGATAACATGAAATGAGTGGAACAAATGCCAAGTAACTTGCTAGTCACATAAGGTCTTGATTAAAAGACGAGCAAGTCATAACCAGAAAACTAGAAACGACGTACATATAATACTCAATGCATCACATATTCATGTGTGGAGACTGACGTTACGCCACGGCATCCGCTTGAGGGTAACATATCAATCTGAGGCGGTCGCGCGATTTTGTCGCGGCCAGTTTTGTGTATCAATAGTTTTTTGTTATGGTTATTTAAGCATTATGTAGCCCACAGCTTAGACAGGTTGTGTGCATTTTTTTTGTGACATACGATCCCAGTCCGTTTGAAAATAGAGAGTGTTAAAAAATGGGGTAGTAGAATAATTTTGTCTTTTATGGTGAATTTCATAACTAAACAGAGACATACACCATGATAATAAAATAGCAAAATATCCGTCTGTTCGTCTGTCTTATTTAACATTGTTATCAATCCACGATTCAGATAATGGCAAGATCTGTTAGTGAATTGGGTCTATTCGGGTTGTTCTTGACCTCTTCGGTCGCACACATTTAGGACCAGTATGCATGTGAGTCGATTCGGAATGACAGGGTGGATTAAAATAGAGAGGAGATTAGCTGACGCGCTGAGCTAATCGTGTCAGCGTAGATTTCGTTTCGCTGTTGGATGGGTAGAGAAAAGGAACTGTCAAAGAGCCTGATGAATCGGAAACACCGACGCCGTAGTTTAGTGGGGATGGGAACGAGTACGACCAGACAAAGGATGATAACACTTAATCAGTGGGTGTGAGTTCTTTGTTATCTCCCTATTTCGGTCCACTATTTATCATCGGTTCAGGTTGACACTGCAACTGACCTCAAGTGATCCGTGTAAACTGGTTACAAGGGAACGATCAGAACACAGTTGTTGACTTGTTGATGTTGACACACACACATCAGATTATGTCCTCGTTTCAACCCTGAAGATACATGTAGTCTAACCCAACTTTACACTTAAACTACTGATTTCATGAGCCACTGTCTCATCAACAAGATCGGCGGTCTGATATTCAAAAATTGTGAAACACGGTTTATTATAACGTGTGTGTGATGTGTGAAAAAACGGACGAACATAGGTTTTCGATCAATCATCTCCATACTGGTGCAACTATATGGAATGACGGTTGCGTTTGATCTGGAGAGGTTATTTCAGTGGGCAACTAGTTGGTGATTATTTGGTTGGTTCGTTTTGTCACGCTCGTTCATTGCTGTACTGAACAGGTTGACCATCGATCTGGTTGATTTTTAACCAGATCAGAGGAACGACAGAAAAAAAAACACTCAACTCCGTAATACTAGGTCAAGTAGTTTGAGTACATTAACTTGAGCAATGCAGAGTGTTTTCCTTCAGTTTGCCCATCAGTGAGCTGCGTGACACACGATAGATTATTCGAAAGGCTTGATAATCTTTCATTTGACGCTGAAGAGTGATGTGGAATGCGAAAGCTGTGGTAGATTGTGATCGATGTTCAAGTTATATTAAGGAACCGAATGGACCAAAACCAGTTCATCTTTGGCCAAGGGAACGAGAATATCCGTGTTAACTACACAAGTTTCACCATGTCCCAAACGGCGAGGGAGAAGCTTTTCGTTATATTCCTGGAGCTATCGTGATATTCGTTCAATAAAACTCAGTCCCCAAAACGAGGACCATAATTTTTTTCACGTGGACAGACCTGTACATAGACTTCGTTTTTTCCTCAGCGCAGCAAAGCAACAGATACTACTGGTTGTTAACCGTTTGTTTTAACTCAGCCACTCTGTACCAGAAGCACGCTGTTTCAATATAGCGGACTGGTGAATGACAGACGAACCTGACAGGCTATCAAACTCATTTATTCGAGGCAAGCAAGTGGTCTGCGTAAGTGATTTTTATGAGCACAAGGTCGGTTGATGTTATCTGATAGACATAGTCTCTAAGTGCTAACAGCATCACATTTAACAGTAAAATGCAGTTAGTAGTCACATGTGGTTAATGATTAACTTATGATTAATAACAGCAGTTACCTATTAGGAAATAGGGAATCAGGTGTAGCTAACAAACTGCTTTTCGGCTATTCGACATCAGACCGAATACGCGACGTTTATAAGGAACCAGGCACCCAGTTGTAACGTGCAAGCCGGCCGTCTTTACTCTGATTGACCGTTATGCTTGCGGACCAACTTTGGGGCAACGTGGAGACACCGAGGGACAGCGTTTCTCCGAAGTAGGGGTTCCAGTATCAGTCTTGTAAAAAGAAACAATCCAAACCAGCCTGAGCCCAATTCCCAGTAAGCCATATACATGACTTTCACAAAATAAAACTAAAACGGCGTCAACTGCACAGCAGCACGCCCTGTTACACCATTCAAATTCAACATATGCACACTTGATGGTTTCAACCGCATGTCACACCATAAAATGAATGCTCTGTCCAGTTGTGACCCATGTCCTGTTAATTACCTGATTGCTTTTATTTACTAACCATTTTATGGTATTAGCACATGATGCGTACCATCTTGACTGTTTACGCGATTTCTTGTCTGAAGTTCATTCAAATTACCATTTTCCGATTTGAGTGGTCAACTCTTAGTTTCTTAATTGGATATGGCATGCTTGATTACAGCCCATTAAACTGAAAATAAAAAGTGGATCCATTTTTTTGAATGAAAAAGACTCGCGTCGCAAGAATTACAATCTGATCACACTGACACACAGAATAACTTAAAGCATAATACCTCAGCTGAATACCACAATGGACAACATGCTTTATCTGAGAGACGAAAATATTGATTGATCGCTCTTTCTGAACCTGTCTTTGCTTTGGGTTTAGCGGATCTGTCTTACTTCTTGCCAGCAGCATTGTTCAACAACTCCGTTTCACCGGGCTACTAACCGACTAAACCGTGCAGTTCATTTTCGTTAATCACGTAGCGTGCGAACTAAAACAGTATCAACTAAATCACAATCAGGTCAAAACGGATAAGAATAGAACAATAAATATCGTGTCCTTACGTAATAGTCAACATGAAAACTACAAAATCATTACGAAACATTTTGCACGTACACTGGTTGACGGTCACGATTAATAATGATATCGATAAGTATGACTTTCGATCATATTTCAAAATAATGATGAAGGTTACAGGACTGATTCAACAATCACGCTGTATTTGATGTACAAGTCTGGAGTTCAGTTCAGGTCGGTCTTCCCATCAGTTGCTTTTAAATGGTCACAATGACCACTGTAAAACATGCCGTCTAATCATTATACAAAGACCACTGGCAGTACGCCCAACCTAACTATTGCCCCAGTTACGCTTCCATTCATATGCCCAATTAAATGCCATCGGTTAACTGTTGCCTTTTCCTCAGGACCAGAGGACACACGCAAGGCTGGCACAGTCAGGTCGAGTGTGACGACTATCTAGGTTGTGTTAGGCCTCCCCGGTGTCATTTTCTGCAAATGTCCGTCTTTAACTAGTGACCATATAAACGATAATTTGAACACCGGAGTGACTGTCAGTATGGCTTAATTCTGGTCGTGGTGCCTGAAAAGGTTATCTGAATAGGATTTAAACCACAACGTAATTCTGGACATTCCTGGGTGAAAAGATTGGCATGGGATATGACAACAGCCAGCCCGTACGAATCAGATATGTACTGTTTTTACCTAGCCTTGGCCCACATCTAAGCATGTGCATTGCGAACTGTTTGTATTGTATGTTGTTGCTAATGTCGGTTCAGTGAGAGCTACATGCGTTAGCTCTGATGAGTGCAGATCATTTGTCATCCGTCCATAGTGTTTGACCTGCATTCTTCCACTCAACTTAAAATAATTTTATGGAACGACAGTCAGTGAAGTTGACGTTGGTTTGGATGTGGAAAACAGCCCGATGGGTCAACAGTTTGTCTCAGATCTTTTGATAGAAGAGTTCCCGTGTGCCGCTGGGTGTTACAGTTGTTGCATCCGTATTTCTACAACACAGAAAATGATTACTAAGACAAAAGGAAGAGCCAGTATCTTCAACACGTTGTCACTGTTTCGGACTGAAACAGCCTGCTGAAGGAACATTTCAATTCACTTTCCTACAGCCACAATAGCAAGAGATATCAGGATGCTATTTCCACAGGTTTATTCTTGTGCGCTCGTTCAAATTACCTTGGTCAACTCAGGTGTTTGATACAACTTGAAGATCAACTACAATCGACCGAAGCTTTAGCATTCGAAATGACTCTTAAGTCAACCCGCTTCAGAATGGAGAAGTAAACCCGAGTTTCGTTCTTGTTACTGTATGTCCTTGATGCACATTCATACGGCGATCGATCCATGTTCTCAAGAAGCAACTGTGTTAACCGCTGTGCCATCGACATTCCAATAGGCTCGACCAAATTACCAAATTTACCTTACGGAACTGATATACTACACGCTGTTGAATATCGCTCATTCCTTCAGACATTTTTTACCGGCGTATCGCAATTTTATCATAATAGGTTGAGTGGAGGATTATGCTTATGAAAATTATTGGTTGAGTGTTGGACCGAATTGCATGGTCCTTCACATACTACAAAGCGATAATAATTTAACCCATGAAAAAGCTGATATCTAGTCAACTTAATGTAGTGGATTATACTTTCCTAGCCCATTGTTAGTGGTTCACCTGGCCTGAAGGATAATCACTTTTACAGTTATTTCTAGAATGACTGTATGTTTCGTGTAGATATCACCCACAAATGTACTCTTGTTTAAAAATTCCCTCAATGCTAATTACTTACTTTGATCTACTGGACTACCTGACCATACACCTATAGAACATTTTTTAAGTGAACCTTATAATTTTAAAATGACAAATTCTGTCTTAGCTAAATTTTGAAAATTTGAGTGACGGATAGTAAATTAAACAAGAATTCATTGTGACGTGCAAAAAATAGACAACCGTGGTAATCTTCAACGAACGTAGGTCAAATTGTCTGCTTATAGTACTGACGACATACTCGATCTCAACCTGAGTCGATTGACTTGTTATGTTCAGCATATGAAGAAAAGCTGTGAAAATCAGGGGTCAGAACTTAAAAAAGAATTCAACAATATCTATTCTATAATTTGTACACAACTGCTTAGCATGTGTGAATTCAGTCTACCTAGAAAACTTTCCTATTTGACACAGACGATGATTGTTGTATTTATATTGCAAAAGATTACCCGGTCAAACCTAATTCAAGTCACCGCTGACTGAAAAGCCTAAACGGTAACAAATCTAAATGACAGTGATTGCCATGAAACAACTCAGGAAATTTTTCAAAACATCTGTAAATCAAAGCAGTATAAACTGACAGAATCGTTCCTCGACACAAATGAAAACATGGTCCACTTCGAAACAAATTCATGCTAATTGAGTAGCTCAGTTTTGCCCAACTATGGACAGTGCTTTGAATACTTTGTCTAGTCAGGCGAAGCACTGAGAAAGATGTGAAGTCTGATTGATTGGACGACCATAATTATTCAACGAAGGCCATGTAGACGACTGATAGAGAAGGGGACATGCAAGCACGTAATAACTCAGTGAAGTTGCGGCGAAAGTTTATGTTAACCTATTAATGAGAGCACAATTAACTTGTTCATGAACCGGTAGGAGTTTGTATTGAGAACTATCTACCATTCCGGAATTAGTTTGCTTATATGATATCCTTTTAACACGAAACCTGAGGATACACAACCTTGGACAAAAGTGAGAAGAGAGTTCCAGTCACTCACTCATTACAGATCAGGCTAACAATCTATAAATTCTTCAATGAAATAAATGGTAGACTAGACTACCGGTACTTACTATTGCATGACTGTTGCCTCCAATTCACCACATTCTGATGTGCGTGGACCCTGTTATTCAGATCGATCACCTAAATGACCTGTGCTGCATACCAACTCAGTCTTCAATCAGTTGGTTTACACACGAATCTTTCATGTTTGTAATCAGTTCATCCGACTACATATCGTATCCTTAATGTAGTTCATAGGTAGACAATATTAACCTAAGCTGTCGGTAGCAGTTTATCCTGAAAAAGGCATTATTTAAGTAGTAAGACGTTTCGAACTCCTACACCAGGTGGCGTCGGCTGCTCACGTCAGTATCACTTAGAACTATTCGATCATTCTGGACAGGTAATATTGATAGCAAATGTGTTTTCATTAAGTCCGTGTAATCGAAAGCGTTTGCGATGTGATCAGGAACATACTAATTAACACTCTCTGATGGGCCAAATAACCACTCACACGTGGGCTCTATCACTCATCTTATGGTGAGTGACTGTCCATGTGAAGGATGAATTGCTGGTCTTTTGGTTCTACACACTTGCTCTTCCATTTAACTTCCCAGCAACAAAATCATTGCACATCAGTTCACCTTCTGCTTTCCAATCTATTGTCAAGTTTTGTTGATTATGAATTCCAAATGTTGGAATTATTAGAACACTGGCTTCAATTTAGAACGATCCCACAACTTACTCAGCTGGGTTGAAACATAATGTCAGCCTCACTGTTTCCTAGTTGATTCAGAATATAATGTGGTATGATATAGAGACGAAAATATTGTTGTTTTGGTTATCAGTGCGATTTAAGAAATGCCGCCGTTTGTTTGTTTTCCAGTTTCCCTCACTGAAACACCTAGTGACCGATATCCTAGTGAATAAACTAAATCGCGTTGTACTACAACACAATGTTTGGTTATAACTCCGACACTATGTCTAGATACTCACAATCACTAATTCCATTACCCGGTCATGCGTAGTACCATGTAGGACAAATCATACCATGTGACTATTCGTTCCCACACTGAGGACTAAGTCGGAAACTAAACGTCCTCAGTAGGATTTCATTTTTATGAATGTAGAGGCATTAGCAGTCAACGAAGTTTACAACAATCTTTCACAGTTTTGTGTTCGTAAAGCAGACTAAGAAGTTCATGTAATGAATTAATAAAATCGCCTCAAAAATTCGTTCAGTCCATCAGAGTGGTCTGTTGTGTGTCAAGTATCCCATCGAAAACTGTCTGAATAGGAGCAGTCTACACCACCCAAGATACTAGAATCAGGATAATGAGTGGTGGGGAATTTTGGTCTATATAAATGGAACACTAATCACGAGTAACTACAGTTGTCACATTCTTACAAACTGCTTAGTCAGTTTTTTTTCTTCAAAAAGAAGCACTAGACTTGGGGTTCGCTCGTGCTAGAGCTCGTCAGTAGTGTACACCCCTGTTACGACCAGGATTAGAACTTCGGCTAAATTTACACGAGTCAACCGTGCTGACCAGTTGTATGAGGGTGTAAATTTGACATTGCATGAGCGGAGTATGCGATATTTAAGCCGCTTTCCTGTGCAATGTCTAAGACGCATTTTGGGTATTCAGTGTTCGGATGTGGTTTTGAAAACTGTGATATTTCGGCGAGCAGGCATGGACGGGATTAAACCCACGCTGATGTTCAGCTAGCTTTGCTGAATGCGGCGCGTCCGCGAAGTCCAAACCAGCTGCTGTACGGGCAAATGTAATCAGGCAAGCAAAGTCCTGGTGGTCAGAAGCTACGACACCACATTGTTATCCAAGTAAGTTTATCTTGGGAGGACTCAGCCTCGAACCGGACAGTCTGGAGTAATGCAATCCGGACGGGTATCCGGAAATTCAGTGAGCGGCAGTTGCGGTGCCGTGAACCCAAACGCGCCGCATTCAAAATAACTAAAAGTACCACAAATCGTGGCACCATGACCATATAGCGTTGCGATAAGTGCGATCGCAAATGCGCTGGCCGTCTCAGATTGTCAGGTAGTCGACTTACTCATGGTACACTGTCAGAACAGACAAGATAAATTCGTTAGACGGAATAAAGTTGTCTGTTGTATCGATTCTTCGTTCATACCAGCCAACGACCACCGCCGTCTGTTAAACCACCTGTTGTCTGTTTCATAAAGCTGGACCACTGTGTTCTTACACCTTTTCTTCACCTTTCTTGGTGTATCGTGTGATGAATGTGACTGGAACCTCAAGTGGTGCAGCGTAGGCCACTTTTTGAGTGCTGTGTGTAGGTTTCGTTTGACCACGACCGCTGTGACAGACCAGTCCAGATGTGGATGCCG
>JTDE01001283.1:152455-168838 GCA_014338405.1 Paragonimus skrjabini miyazakii
AATTTAGGAAGTAACTAACAGCTGACTTACCAGTTACATAAGAAATATGTCTCCTCGTCAGGTTTCTAACAAACCTGTCGTTAGAACAACGTATTGGCTATTATTCGGTTAAGAACACAATTTCCACTATATAGTTGAAACCTCAACTTGTTTTTGGCTTTATGTAACTTAATACGTTCAACATGCTTTCCTAATTTGGAGTCATTCTGAAGAATGCTAAGGGTGAATGGGTGATCATTAAGCACATAGCTAACAATATAGTATAAAAGAACTTGGTTAATACTAATCTATTAGAACGAAATTGAAAACCTCGCTTTCTTATCTGGCAACATAAACACGGCTTGTCAGAAAAATTGCGTGTTAAATAGCCCCAACCAGAAGTATGTGACTAATAACCTTATTTATTTATTTCTGACTAAGTTTGAGTGTCGATTGTCATAGGTACCCTTTTTGCTACAAACTTTTGAACAAGCATAAACATTTGTTTGAACGAGTATGGATAATAACAGGTAGCTCATGCACTCGAAAATGCGAATCACACCGCGTGTTCATCTTCCGTTCCGCTGTACTATCGTTTGGTCTTATCTGTCGATTGTTTGCCTACTCACACGTCGATTTCGTGAATCGACAGTGTATCCTTCACGAATACATTCAGTTATTCTTGACCTGTCTTATCGGTTCGCTTAACTGAACACGTGCACTGTTGCATCCAACCTTCATACGGAATCCCTGAAATATAAGTTTGGGAATGAAGTATGAGCAACGACCTCATTCGATTACCGTTATTGAAAACATATATTGAAAGTTCATTTCGTTTACGTATTAGCCTATCATCACGGTCGCTTGCTAGGAACGGGGAGAGTTTTAAAGCATATCTTGTCTTACGAAAACAACTTTATAGTATTTCTGAATGTTTACTAATGAATAGCCGAGGATATAGTCAATTTCAAGTTGAACGTCACCCACAATTGATCGCAGCTGTCGCATTCCCTTAGACTGTCCAGTCATCCTCTTTCAAAAAGAAGCACTAGACTCGAGTTTCATTCTCATTAAAGCTCATTAGTGGTGCATATCTTTGCCATGGTCTTGACTAGAAACATCGTCAGGCTTTCATGGGGAAACCATGTTGACCACTGCGCGACTGACCTCACATTCGGCACGACCGAATTATCAAGTCGGAACACTTTATGTGTATGCGAAGGCTACGACCAAATGTGAGTGATTTTCAAATTGGAATTTCTGAATGTACCACAAAATCAACTTAGTCCCGTTTCTCTAATGCAACAAAATGACCCATCTCGTTCCGACTGCAATATGTCACCCTAAGATAGTTGGTCATAACCTTTTCAGTTGGTTACTTCACTTACTGAAGACTCCTCTTATAGAGGGTATCCCGTTGTTATAGTATGCGTTAATTTATTCATGTAAATCACCCAAACTCCTCACTTCTATGCATTGACTTATTGGCTCCAAGTACACATTTTCTTCCACTCAAACTAATGGGTGTTTACGGCCAAACAATGAAATGATGATTCATTCATAACTCTTCCTAGCTGTGCAGTTGAGCCTGATTACCCTCGGGGTAATGTGTACGCCTCACGTCATTGTTATGTTTAAACTTCATGCAGAATAATTGTGTTGAAAAACACAGAGGTACTACACAATACTGTGTATATTACTGTACATTGTTGTAAAAATAACTATCTAGCAAAATGAAGGTGGTTGGCTCAATGAGTGATTGTCTATTATGTTAAAATGAGAGCACTGTTTGAAGTGCAGCAAATTACGTACTTTAGTTGTGGTCGACAGCAAATGAAGGCAGTACGTTGGATCGAATCAACAGCTTGCTCACAAAAGTCTTACAAATTATACTAACAATCCTGATACGACTAAAACGTACCGACATCGAAGTCAGCCCACGAAATGCGATAAAAACGTTTGTGTTACGGACGGATTGATTTTTGGGATTGATGCATGTTTTTTAGTTGATAGGTTCAAACCCAAACCCGAGAGACAAGGAGTACAGACAGGGATTCGGCTGTTTTCGATGTGATTAAAGCTGAACGTCCAAATCAAGAAGAGAGATTAATCGAGGATTGAATAAGTCATCAAACTAGTTGTTTTAATTACTGGTGAGCATTCGGGGACTTGGTTAATTTCAGGTTGAAGATCAACCACAATTGATCGCAGCTGTCGCATTCCTACATGATAATTCATTCGTACCTACTATGAGGTCAGTGGTGCAGTGGTTAACATGGTTGCCTCATGAAAGCCTGGCCACAGTTCTAACCACGACCGTTGCAAGGATATGTACCACTGATGAGCTCTAATTAAAGCGAAACTCGAGTCTAGTGTCTGTATTCGAAAGGGATCGACCGGAAAGTCTATGGGACTGCAACAGTTGCGATCAATTGTGATTAGTAGTCAACTTGAAATGCTTGTTTTAATGTTGGTTATTTGCCTAATCATTTATTTCACTTTGTTACTTTGTTTTATTTATAGATTATAAGTAAGCAAATGTATAACTAGTTGAGTTAAAAACAGTCATATAAATATCAGTCGATTAGACTGTCCAGTTAAATTTCATAGAGCGGTAGCATAGCAAACGAAAAGCCGCTCAGTAAAGATTAGAATAAGCGAATGAAGCAAATAAAAACATGAGTATATATAAAACAGGACTAAAAAGAGGAGCATTTTACAGTCGTTATAATCTAGGGTTTCTCAATCATGCTTGAAAAACCCACAGCAACAGGATAGATCATGCGATTAACCTAAGCCGAGTCTTGACATCTTAGCACGGCGTATTGTGTAAGTCGTAGGTTTAACCGAAGGACATTCGAAAACAGACACTCTGAACGTGCTTCCTTTCAACTATCCAATATTTTCCGGTTGACCGACAAATTTACCGATGTAATTCACACCAAATCAGACAAAACTATTTTACGTAGATAGACAGATCGTCCTGATTATGAAAGCTTCCGGATCTAGTAGACACAGGTGAGTCAGTGTGGAGTTAGAAAAGCTGAGAATTAATTAGCACCAGTTCCAGACATAGACAAACCGATCAATGCTCTGAAATCCGTAGGCAATCACGTACAAACACACGCACATACTTGTGCACATGCTGTCGATTGGCTATCCAGGACACATTTGGCATGGAATCCGACCGCCAGCGTGTACACAGGTTGTGACGTCGCATACCATGCTGCGGGTGATTGCCAACTGGCGACACTCACAAAGTGGTCTGATTTAACATTAACCACTGCTACCGGATACAGTCAGTTCAGTGGTTTAAAAGTTAGTCGACCGTTTATGCATTCCGTTTGAGATGTGTTTGTGTGTGTGAACAGTGAGGTCATCATACACTACATCCACTATGTGTAACAAATAGCTCTGTTATTTTTTAGTGTTTTTCAGAAACAATTGTTATCCATCCATTGAAGTAGAAAACCACTGTGCAAACATTAGCATCAAAGACCATGAACAGAGTATTGAACATTCAGAAATTGAAGCATTATACACAAAAATTCTAGTCGGTTCACTTTAGCATACATGTCTAGTGGTTCTTCCGTCGCTAAGTCATGAATTCGCGCATGGTTTGGAGCCGAAGCAACAGTTCGAGTAACAAAACTGATGAAGAACTGGTATGTTGTTTCCATACAATGACGAATTTCCGGGAGTGCAAAATTACTGTGCTATACAATATCAATTAACCAAGTTCAGTGACAGTAAGCTGTTTAACAGTCCTAACAAAGAAACAAGTATGGGATAGATGATGCCCGGTGTGCAAATACTGATTCACAGACCTGTCATCTCTGTTAACCAGAAACCCATCGATTGGAGGAAGATAGTGGATCAGATAAAAACATCAGTTTTGTAGTAAGCAAAAAAGGTAATCCAACTTTGAGAAAGGTACCCACTTTGGTGTAAAGTTAGGTGAACCGCAGACAAAAAAATTGGAGGGTACCGCAACTAGGTTAGTCGGTTTTAAGGCGATAAGATAGACAACGCAGACTACTCTTCAAACAATGGTGAACAGAACAACGTCCCCATCAACGTCAAAATGTTTTTTGTCATAATTTGCCGACAGTTAGCCGAAACTCTGTTACCCAAATGAGTGGAAATCTGTTAAAAGCCACGAGATCCCGGTAATGATATCCTTTAAAATGGTGAAAACGGTGAACAAGGGACCACTCTATGTGACTCACTTTCGCTGTGCCCCTTTGTTCAATGGACATGTACGGAGATGAATTCATTCGCTGTTTATTTGCTATCGAACACATAATAAGCAACAGGCTCGTTAAGGCGACAACAACTGCTTAAGCCCGATGTCAGTGTGGTCAATCAGTTAACTGTATGCAAGTGATTAGGATAAAAGTACATAATGACAGCAATATACAGAAATGGCAGACAGCGTTCTGAAATGCAGATCAGTTGACATATTGGCCAATCCATGCAGTTTGTATGTGTGCGTCGTGATGGGAATGATAATGCATTTTGAGACGATCGGGCAACCTGATCATTACTCACAAGCGAAAGTGGTTGAGCGTTCACATATGATAATTCGGTCGTGCCTAATGTGAGATCAATGACGCAGTGGTAAACACGGTTGCCTCATGAAAGCGTGGCTGGAGTTCTAGTCCCGGCAATGGCGATGATATGCACTACTGACGAGCTCTAATGAGAGCGGAACTCGAGTCTAGTGTTTCTTTACAAAAAGGGCCGAATGGAAATTCTATGGGAATGCGACAGCTGCGATCAATTGTGGATGATGTTCAAATTGAAAGAAAAAGCATGTCAAGGTCTTCCAATTTGCTTGAGCTTGTTTAGGTTGGATACAGCTACTGTTGGCGAAAGCCACAGCCACAGGACTCAATATCATCTCGCGATCATGCCACTGTGTCAGATCCTTTAGTTATCACTTCTGGACTCATGAAATTCTACGCTTACCGGAATAACTAAAAACGCTCAACAGTGCAGATCTCGTTACCGCATCGAACAAATCGGGGACATTTTAGTCAGACAACAATATGTTTTTTAGGCGACTAGGGAGTTAGTCGTGTTGTTTCTATGGTTGGTGCGGTTACAGAGGTTATAGAAAATGTTCAACATACCCTATTTTTACTGGCCAATTAAATACCGGTTTGTTATGAAAATCATCTCCGCCATCCAGTTAGGCCATGAACGAATGCACATCGCTTTTGATCTCACACGGACGAAACAAAACCACATCGCAGAGCTTTCAACAGCATGCATGAAAAAGCCAACGCACTAGTCTTCATCAACTACGGACGAAACCATACAGAATGTTGAAAAACGAAATAATTGCCTTTTCAGAGTTACGCATGTTTCTTGCTATCAGATACGGGCATCGTGTTCAGCCAGTCGGAGCCCAGAGCCACATCAAGCCGTGTTTGATGATCGATAATTCAAAGAATAACCGGTAGTTGTCAACGTTCAGTCACCCACCTGATCGATACATACAGGGGGTACACAAAGTCTTTAACTTGGTTGCAACCTCCTCCCATAAGTAGGGAGTCTGTATGTACTCGGCACAATTGTCTGATCGCGTCGATTTATCGTAGTTTGGTAGATACATGTCAGCTTATCGCCTCCCCGGGGAACCACATGACGTCGACCGCGCAGTGGATCAGCCATCAGGACAGGAAAGCATCATGAGCATCTAATGCTGGCGTGGACACGTGTCCACGACTGGAACGTCTAGTCAAACACCGCGACCATGTTTTCTGATTATTAACCCCATTACCGTTTCGGACACAGTCACGTCTCAGCATGCACTGTCTGACTATACGTTTTAGTACACTCCCAATGGGAATCGATGAACGAAGTGACAAACAAGATAAACTGACAGGACTAAAGGAGTGCCGCTATTTCCCATAAAAGCGAATTCAGTAAAACTAGGAGCCAACAGAACGAAATGCATGTGACCGAACAGTAACCAGAATGTTCTCTCAAGCGTCCGTCAGAACAGCACAGTTATTAAGTAACAATTGGCTGTTTGCCGTTTTGATCAGTGTTGTTTCTGTCAATAACCATCATCTGATCAAATCCATCAGATCACCTCCATCGGGTAAGCTAGGAATAAGTTAAAGTACCAATCTTTATTCTGTTCACATTAAAGCATTTTCTCAAGACATGACACCATAAACTTGCTCCCAGTACCTGAAGTTATTAAGCTGCACTCTCATGTAATGCTCAGCTTTAGTTCGTCAAATAGTTTTGGTGTACCACAATACAATCTATAGCTCTAAAGGAAAATGTAATATCCGGCTATCTTTGTGGTCAATCGATCCGCTGTCTTCTATCGATCCCTGAGTGACAGAAAGTAGTGCACAGACAATTGCACATTAAAAATGAATAGAGCGGAGCAGCACCGCCCTACTGAAGCCAAACGAACATTCTATGTTACAGCAGTACCGCAGAAACATGTGTTCGTATCCGTACCCTAAAAAAGGACGATGCATGGCTCTTCATGGGACAAGGAATGAAAGCAGCATTAAATCATGCATATACATCAGCCAAGCTCATTGTGCTGCACAAAACAACTCGCATCCCATCAACTCCGAGAAAAGATCCGGTGGCGACACTTGTACGTTGGCCGCCCAGTGAGAGCACTACACACTGAGATTTCGAGATACCTCCGCAGTTGGCCTCTGAACGCCAAAAGTAGAACAGTAAAGAATGCGGTCACAAGGCATTTACAGAAATCTGGTCACCGAATTGACCCAATCAGCGAAAGCCACATTTCCTTATTTACAACTCAATTCAGTTACGTTTAAAGTGGACAGAATCTCGTGTCCTATGGACTCCTCGATGGAAATTTGCAGTACCTAACGGTAGAAGAAATTTATCGTGAATGGTCCTGACACGTAGATTTGGTAATGATGTGGTCTCCAAAAATAAGGGACTTGTTTTGGTAGTGATAGGTTCGTATGTAGTCGCGATAATGAACAGAACCGAATTGGCTGTACTGGATGACAACTAAGATTTCAATTCGAACGTCAGTACACCGGAGAAGATTGCGTTAATTGTCACTTCATGCATGTTAACAGCAGTCAGGTTGCAGCAACTAAGCGTCCTTCACACAGTACTCCCACGTCACCGAACTGTAGTTACTGCTTCGCGAATTACGTGTTAAGTTGATCAGTCTGTAATCCTGATTGGAACCCGGTTGTAAGCTTCCGAAGCATACTTGCCAAGCAATTCTTCAAATGTGTTAGGATGTATGATTCTACATCTGAGCAGAAGCCTATCTTAGACGAGAAAATCATAGGCTGAGCCAAACTGTATTTAGTTCATTCGGTAACAGTATACCGCAACGCAGTTTGGATGTTTTCCTCAGAGGATTGGAAAAGGTGGTCTTTACCAGCTACTTCCCAAAAATAACTCCCCAGCTGAGCTCATAATTTCGGTGCGACTGTGTCAGATTTTCGTTAATAACTTCGCAAAAGTAAAAAAAATCCCCGTTCTGATAGTAACATTCTGATTCATAACAGGCCTTACAATTTTGTTGCCGGGTTCACATTCATGCATATTGGTACACAGTGTCGATGTGATAAACTGAGGATTTTTATAATGTTCTAGGGAGAATCTATCGGTCAAGGCTTCAGCAGATGGTGCCAGAAGGACTTTGAATCTAACAATGTTGGTATCAAAATGCCGGACTGAAGGAAGACCAACGACTACAGTTACCGAAGGATATGTGATAGCCATTGTGCATAGAACCCACAGAGGATAGGTTGAGTTTACTTTTATGGTTTACAAGTTTTAATGATTACTGTTCCTCGCAATCTCATTACAAAAGAAACTGTGTAAAAACTGAACAAAACGGTACGACTTGAAATGACATACGATCAAATTTGGAAACGCCTGGATGTTGTAACCATGTTCGGCAAATAAAATAAGCTACAACTAACGAGGAAAACATTAAGCTTAAGTGAAAACATGGAAAATGAGTGTATGTAAGTTACCAGCCCTGACGGCTTCCAACAAATAAACAACAGTTTCACACTAATAAAACATCCCGTCTTTTGTTCGCCCACAGATGTGGTCACTTTACTTTTTCCAACCTAACTGCGAAAACCTAACCATTATTTGGGTATACAGTAAAATAAAGGAAGTTTAGGACGCCACCAATGTGCTCAATTCACAACGGAAGTCACAGTTTCTCATAGTGGAAGGAGTGTGACTCAATACAAATCATTAATGTGCCCTTTTAGTTCAAAAATCGCACCGATTTTCACCAAGTAACATCTCATTACAGTAGCCATGAAGTGGTAAACCAAAGGAGAAAGCCCAAAAAAATTCTTCCGTTTAAGAAAAATTCCCACAAAGTATAAATTTTGTCTGTCGGATGCCTACTTGGACGATACATACCTTCCAAAATCACATACGATGCACTATTTGAAGATTGAACTGAGATCAATTCCTCCCAGGCAAAAACAACTGTCAGACCTTACCCAGTTCATTTGTCCACTAAATGCAATTGAAACCCATATCACGCAACTATAACATATCGCACTTGCGTGTCAAAACGTAAATCAGACCCCCATCTTTGTCACGGTCGACATTTGAACTCCTGCCACGCTTTCAAAGCGCAACGCATGCCACCGATGAACTGTAACAGGAACAAAAATCAAGTCTACCGGTTCTTTTCTAAACATGTGGGCCGGAAAGTCCACGCAATCCGAAGACTGCGAATAACTATGAGTGAGATTTTGTTTAAGTCAATCAAAACATCAGTTCCCTTCATGTTCTGAAGAAATTAAAGACGCGTGGAAATAGGGCAGAAATTTTGAGTCAAAACTTATCCATATGAAATCATATCTCTTTTTAAACAGCGCTGTGCTTTACTAGAACCAATCTGGATTAGAACCCACTATTACTCATCACTTGGTCGATTTATACGGTTTTCACAATGTACAATAGTCATGTTAACTACGGCTTATTCACATCCGTCGATTTCCACGACATTTAAGTTCATTCCCCAAACAAAACGTCTTCGCCGAAGAAGCAGTGCGATCTCAGGGGGATGACTGTTGTTGGTTGGTAGTACTGTATTTATCAACAGGGACAAATTGGGAGGGGATAAATCATGCACACACATTGGAAATACCATGAATATGCCAGGTTTGGTCCTAGGAAGAAAGATGTAGCAAACAAGCTTGTTCTCAGTGCTTCATCATCAGGCTCGTCGGAAGTAGTGCATTAGAGTAAGGGATGGTAGTCATTAATATCAAGCTAGTCAGACTAGTGAGATCTAGTTATGTAACATCAGTCACCTGGGTTGTAAACGTTTATGAAGAATCAGCATGCCTACGTAACAGATCTATCTGGGCTATGGATGCACAGCCACGGGAGATTCGGTGTCCTGACCGGAAGTTTTTATGTGCATAGCATTGGAAGTAGTTTGGCAAACGAAAGAAGTCCGGTTCTAACTTGTTTTTGCCAGTAACAGTGGCGAATAAGATGGACAGATAAATGGTAAAGGATCCGCCATAGAGTGTGTACTGTTCTTGGCCATTAACCGTGCAAAAGAATAGCACACTGGAAACAAGCGGAAAGAAGGAGACCATATACAATAACTAACAGAAAAACAGCATATCCGAGTGTTTTATTCCAGAAAGCCTAAGTGTTCACTATTTCCAGAGTGTGACTGGTATTAAACGTAGCATATAAGCAACCTCAAACGCATGTAGATAGGAGAAGGTAACTTTCCACATTGGGAGTGCATCAACCACAAAAGTACATGGCTCTCATTTTTGACTGGCTGTCGTTTAACTTATGTACATTCGAGTCTTAGTTTTTATCATTGACATGACATTTGCAGACTACCAGTGATTATTCGATTTTTTCATCTCCATATGAGTCAACATATATTCCAAGGCTTCGTCTGATCGAACTTTATACCTGGAATATTGGACAAACGTTAACAGCACTATCGCTCTGATTATTCCCAAACGTTGCAATTCTCGATGTCGTATAGTCACATCGAGTTGGTCTACCTACGAGAAAAAATTGTATGATGTGTTCTTGATTACCTGTTATCATGCCTATAAAAGCACCAGTTCTGTAGTCCTGTCTGGCAGTCCATCGATTAGTATGGTCCCATGAGAATAATTTCAGAAGGTTAAGTAGACCAAGATAAAAAGTCCGCATTTCGAGACCATTTGAGCGTTTTGCACAAGATGTCTTCAGTTACCCAATCAAACTGACCAGAAAATGTTGCCAATAAACGTCCTACATCCTTCAACTTAACGGCTACACTATGGATCCTGCCACCTATGCGTACCTGTCGTTTCAACGGTTATCAGATATTCATACTTGTGGTTGGGATGCCGGCTGTACACAGACAAAGCAGAAACTTATCTACCACGGAGAATTAACCATAAACTTGTTGGATTTCGTTTGATGTCTGCTTGTAAGCGAATGAAATGAACACCAGTATTTGGGTAGCAGTTGTGCTGGTGTGGACTGCCAATTTTCGTTCCCTCCTTAGACTGTTACATCATGCAAGCTGACCACTACGTCACCGAGTCTTTAGCATCGATCCGTTAATTAATACGTAAATACTAGTAGTTTGCGCCAGAACACTGTCAGTATATCCCGTGCATTTATATTGAATTTCTCATTGCAAACAGCACAACTTCTCAACGCTGAAGCAAGGATACATGAAGTTTGGTTCCCAGTAGGAGATAGTAATCTCCACCTTTTCTTATAAGTTGGTAAGAGGTTTCATAGAACGCTCGTAATGTGTATCTGTAGTGTAAAGTTAAATTTTGCGGCACTCCGGACTCTAGTATTTATCAGTAGGATGAATCTGCGTTCATTCAGAACACACAGATGGTGTTTATAAATAAGTGATGAACAGCAATTTTCACTCTCTCCAGTGGCATAGCGGACTTTCGAAATTTCCAAAGTTTCTGTCTGAATACCAAAACCTTTCTTTAACCAAATGCAGTCGAGGGGTCATCGACTGTAGATAACAGAGGGTAACTGTGTCTCCTCTCGACGCTATCAGGCAACCTGATTGTTACTCACAAACGAAAATGATTGAGTGTTCACACATGATAATTCGGTCCTGCCTAATGTGAAGTCAATGGCACAGTGGTAAACACGGTTGCCTCATGAAAAGCGTGGCCGCGGTTCTAGTCCCGGCAGTGGTGAGGATATGCACCACCGACGAGCTTTAATGAGAGTGAAACTCGAGTTTAGTGCTTGTATTCGAAAGGGGCCGACTGGAAAGTCTATAGGAATGCGACAGTTGCGATCAATTGTGGATGATGTTCAATCTATATGAAAACCAAAATCCCCTACTTATCAGAAATACAGTTGTCTCACAACGTTATTTTGTGCTAGGTGATCATGTGTTGGTCGATACCCCCTTGTTCAACGCTTAACACTTGCAGTCAAGCAACCTTTCTGGCAAGCTTAACTCCAGTGTCACTCCTAAATCTGCTCACCAAACAAGAATAGCGGATAGGGAATGCAAATGGTCAGATGCCAAGGTTATTCTCGACGTATCAGATTGGCTCAGAGAGCCCTATATGCACGCAAACATTGGCACTCCCATGAGGCCATACGCAATCCTGACCCTTTGTGCTATCTTGAAGTGGTGGTCAGGCGTGTGTGCTGTGTTGATCCGAAGGACTACTGTCACAACTACTCCGAGGCTTTCTGCCTTAAACGTGTCAGATAGGTTTAAGGGAAGCAACTCTGCTTGCACAGATGCATGCTGCATTACTGACTACGTATAAGTGTTTATGTGGCGAAACAACATCACATAGCCTTATAGCAAGAGTATGTTTATAGCTGCAACATTGCTGTCTTCCGTTTGTCAAGGAGGGCGTTAAAAAAATATACTCTCGACCAAAACGCACTCCGATTGTCCAACAGCTAAGCGTGACTTCCAACGTACTATCCTGTACGACCAAAAACCTGCACAAATTCTCAGAAGCTCGATGTCGCCCACAATACATATAGTGCGCATAGCAGTAATCGGAATGAGTCGTCACTGTCTTATTCACTGCGTCACTCGACTGGGATAGATCTTTACTGCCAAAAGAGTCAAACTAACTTATCGACTCCGCGCCGTGACCCCAGGAAAACCCCATATCATGTAGACTCGCAGGTCAGGCCGTTGAGATAAAAGCTCCAGGTGGGATATCTTAAACCAGCTTGGGATCTGACCGTGGACGCAGGATGGCGTCTATCGGAATATGTGTGTGCGTTATTAGGTCGCCAGAGAGGCGGGTGGCCAGAATACCATTCCCTACTCATTACAATACACTTGAACCACTACAGCCTTGACGTTGCAGACTTGAATGGGACAAAGCTGGTAAACCATGATAAGCCCCATGAAATGTGTGCTGTCTGCGCTTTCTTTTGGATGGGTCATGCAGTAGAAAGTGTTAGGGAGTAGGTTGTCTGATTTGCACTCAACGATCTTATCATTTCGGTGATGACAAGTAAGTCATAATCCATGAGCCCTTGAACTATGTTCATGCGTCTGCGACTCAGTCGAATTAAGTCCAACCAAACGCCCAGCCGATACTACGAAGGACTAGTTATATGCTCAGCTGTTCGCCATAGTCCACTCGACAACGGTGAGTGGCCGACTGTTCACTCTCAGAGACTTTAACATACAGGATGGGAGCGATTCGACAAGAGGTTCATGGACTATACAGCATTGGCAAAAACATTGAGAGTGGTAACTATCTGTTCTACTTATATGCTACCTACGAGGTGATTATTGCATCATGAAGCGAATACATGCATGAAGCGGCCAATACAATTTGCTTAACTACGTGGTCGTACGACAGTGCGACGTTCGCGAAGTACCTATCATGAGGGCGATGCAAGTAGCTGATCGCAATAAAGACTATAGACCAATCACAGCCGAGTTGTTTATTCAGAGTTTGAAGGCTGTTTATTGTAAGTCAGCTAACTGACGGATCAGGCCGAATGTCAGAGTAGACCTCAAAAACAAGAGCTATTCTTCATTTTTCTGTTATTGTTTTTATCAGAGATTCTATAACATCCACTAGCCCTGACAGTTCACTGCATCATCTGAAGGAGCAGATCGCAGCAACAGCAGCCAACAAGACGGTCAATATCCAGTGTCAGAAACGCCCAGACTGAGGCATGATACAAGAGGAGACCAAAGCAGTTACTGTTTATACAGTAGACTCACACGAGGAGGACAACAGAAAAAAATGCTGTGATTCTCACCATCAACTCAATAAACGGCTTCGAGGGAATCAAAGACGGCTGGTATATAAAACCAAGACGAACATACACAGGGGCATGCTGACATTCGGCGAAACAGAACGTTACACGGTTCGCTAAAGACCAGTTTTGGTCTGTTTATCCAACCTGCTAAAAGACTACTAGACAGGTACTCTGGTGTTTCATGCACACAAACTGAAGACGACGTAACAATCTGGTACAAATGTTTTGACAGTCTATAAGATCTACTTACTACCGTTGACTGAAATAACCTGTCATACCACGCCACCGGAAAGACTATTGCTTGAGATACATACCTGGCTGAGATTCAAAGGGCCATTGGACAAGTGAGAAACGGAAATGCTGCGGGTAAAATGGGTGTACAGGAGAACTTTCGAAATCCGGCAGTCCAACTCTGAAGCATGTTCACTTCCAGCTGGTTCACATTATATGACAGCGGGAAACGGTTCCACAAGAACGGGAAAAGGTGTTCTTATGGTACCTTTATTAAACTGTATGGGTACCAAGGTGAGCATCGGGAATTAGCCTACTAAGCTCTGCTGAGAAGTTTCTGGCAGAAGTTCTGTTCAATCGATTTATTACGGAAATCTTACAGGCAAATATTCTAGAGGATGAGTGTGAATTCCCGACTGGTTACAGTTCTATTATCATAGTGTTTGACATTTGCAAGCTCTTGGACAAGGGCCGTGAACACAACCAGCCACTGTATGTTTGGAGGACATGGTAAATTCGGTAATTTGAATTTTTTCAATGAGAGTATGAATTCGAATATGTAATGGTGCGGAACGCTATCGGTTGATTGTGAACTTACCACTGGCGTGCCGCAGAGCCGTGTTTTATCCCCGGCCCTATTTATCTTGCATTTGGCTGCAATGGGAAATGGGATTGTTGTGACCGTAAAAGACGCTTGGCCTGAGAACTCGCCTATTGCGCAAACTCCCGTATAGGTCAGGTCAAAAATCAAACCACAAACGTGCACACTCATTTGCAAGTTAGACATGTATTCACATACATCATTGTCATTCACTTCGGTGGAACTTCTGCCGTAGCGCGTACACACTATTCTGATAGTCTCTTCTTGTCCGTGGTCTTCCTGGCGTTCGGAGCTTGCCATTTTGTTCCTGAATGTCACCTGTGGGTAATATACTACGTGTGAGTAGTATACTACTCACAACGAAACCGCCTGTCATACAACAGGATGACAGCATTCAAATTAAATTCTGTACGGATGGTCGCTTACTTAATATTTGACGTTTCAATTCTCCGAGCTTGTTGCGTGATTTAAGTATTCGGATGTTGTTAGCAGATAACAGTTCACTATTTGTTTACGGTGAGGAATGATTGAATATACTGACCACGGCTTTCACGACTGCGTCAGTCAAGTTCAATTTGAAGTTAACACGGGTAAGACATTTTCTCCTTTCCTGCCTTCTTCCGGCGAAGGCACTATACCTGCCCCTGAAATCCGCGTCAATATATATATATATATATATATATATATATATATATATATGCATACGTTACTATCAGTAACGAAACACGACTTCCGTCGACTGGGAAAACGCTGGACCTTCTTTGGAAATTTGGCTCATAACTGCCTGTTACCTCATCTCTTCTTCAGTTCTATTGATGCACTATGTGCTGTAAGCTTTGTTCGGTTTATCAGTCCAAATCTGCATTATCGCTTTTCTTTCTGATCGTTTGTACGGTATACTAGCACTCGCTTATGTACTGAAACTCTTCTTATCGTATATTTAATCTATCTTTTCCTCCTATTGGACCTTGTTCTTGGGGACTTCACTGTTTTGGTCCCGAGATATAAGAGTTCCATTTTCCTACTAGCCTACCATCCATCTAATCAGCTGTAGTCTGCTGGACCAAAAAGGCCCTAACTCACATGCTCCGGATCTTATTTCTTCGGGTTTACACAGGATACGTGGTGTTTGGATGGACCCACAAGTCATGCAACGCAAACCACTTGTAGTGATGGTTAAGCGCATGCGTTCTTTGGCTTCGATTACTGTGACAGGCTAATCCGAAACGCACGTGTGTGTGAGCCTTGACCATTTCTGCTACCTTGGCGTGATGGTCAGGCATTTGTGCTGTTTTGATCCGACGGGCTATGCTGATAAGCACATCGGTTCTTCCAGGTTCATCCATGTCAGATTGGCCAAAATAGAACAGCCAAACAAAAGGCAGTTGCGCTCGTTGTAAATGATACCGGTATATTGTGTTTTGTTGCGAATTGATGCTTGTTCTCTCCTGGTCTGTTTTTGTGTGTGTGACTTGTTTGTCTCTGCAGTAGTAGTGGTCTTATGTTATGTTGACTTAATAAGTGTGGGGCTGTCGAGCCGGTGCGTAAATATTGCAGTTTGGTCGTTGCTGGTGGTCGATGCAGTGGCTATTGCGTGTGTGAATGTGTATGTCACGCGTTACCTTACGTGTAGGCTTTTGAGCCAAAGGCTTTGGTTGAGGACCCTAATCGCTCTCCTCTCCAGGTCTGGGCCTCCGGGCAGTATCCAAAGCCCATATAATGTATACAAGTAAAACACAAGCCAAATACCATACTGCATCGGCCGTCGCGCAGGATAAATCAGGTCGCCCCATCTGTTGCATATGGCAGGGAGGATAGGCGAATATATGCTACTCCAAACCTCTCCCTTACCCTCCCCTAATGAAACCGCCAGCAAGAATCCTAGAGCAGATAATGCTGACTCAAATTTCAGTAACTCGAAGAGCAACCTGAAACAAGCCCAAGGACGTAAGACGCTCTGTGCTGGAGCATGGAATGTGCACACACTGTTGGATCGATACAAATCCAAAGGACGGCCAGAAAGACACACTGCAATGATCGCGACCGAATTGCGTCTCAATGGGATCGACGTAGCAGCCTTGAGCGAGACAAGACTTGCGGACCAAGGTAAGTTACGGAAAGCAGGTTCCGGGTACACCTTCCACTGGATAGGTTATTCAACAGACGGTGCTCGGGAGCATGGTGTCTGTTCCGCAGCCGGTGATCACATCAATGCCTTGATGATAGGCGAACCGCACGGCATCAGTCCTCGAATGTTGTCTATGCGCCTGCGTCTCGGTCGATGTAAGTGTGCTATATTT
>JTDE01001284.1:15637-33810 GCA_014338405.1 Paragonimus skrjabini miyazakii
ACTCCTGCCAGAAGCTTTCGCAGGTTCTGCTCATTGGTTGCCGCAGTTCGTCCGATGATCGCGGCCTTTAAAGTGTCATACGGGTTAACACTAGGTCCAGTGTAGATGAGGTCGGCAACTTCAGTTGCGACCTGCTCTGGGGGGTTGGCAAATATAAAATTATACATTGGCTTTTGTGAGCGTATCCGTCTAGAGTCAAAGATGGCCTCGACTTGAGCCAACCAAAGCCTAAGATCACGACTACCGAACTCGGGAAGTTTAACATAAACTGCATTTTCCACAGCAGTAAGGTCTGGTTAGGAATCAGTCATGTTAAGGGAAAATAAAGTCGCTCACAAAAAAAGGAACCGATTAGGCAATGAAAGAGAGAAAAGATTTCTCGGGGTGTATGGAGAAAAGAAAAACCTTAAGCAAAATTTAGAAAGAAATCAACGAGGGCTCACAAATTATTTAGTGGAAACCAAGAAAACAGTCGACAATGTTACACAATAACCTACAATAACTGTCTACGATAAATTCCACCACACTAAGTTCGCTATATGCTTGAAGAAAGTTCGTGTTAAATAGCAAACAAATTTCTACGAATTCAGTTCCTCCAGTGTACTAAAATCCGCTGTTGCCAGAGTCAACTCCCGGTAACCACGACAGGTGCAGGCAGAAGCTGAGGCGCGCGAGGACGAAGTGTGTATTTATTCAAACAATAGACAAGTGGTTAATATGTACAATGAACATAATAGGTAAGAAGAACATTATATAATAAGAGAACAAAAGGTTAACATACTCTACACCTCCACAATTTCTCTAGAGCTCTCTGAAAAGAAAGCCTCTTCCATCGCCAAAACAGTTGTTTAGATATTCCGGAAATACTTTACAGCGGTAAACAGAGTGGTTATGTCAAATTGGCATCCGATCCTCCCGCGGAGAACTTTCTGGTATCCACTTTCGACGACTGACTTCTCCGTGCTCGACTTTCAAGATCTCTTTTCAAAATCAGTCCACTAGTGAAATGGGACCAGACGCGATCCATCCCCGGTTCTTTGAAGAAACGATGCATGGTTCAGCGGTAACCCCACGATCTGTCTGAAAACATGTTTCGAACCTACCTTCCTACAGAAACGTGGGAAGAGGCTACGGTCACACAGCGCCTGAGCAAATGGTTGCGAGTGCGCCAAGCATGGAGATCATATATAGCTGGATATCCGAATTCACTTTCTAGGATGGTAAAATAGAGAGGACTTTTTCACGGTGAACGTGAGCATCAGTAAGATAACTGGACGAAAGACCGAAAGGAGGTGGAGGATCCATAAAAATCCTGATAGCGCAGTAAGATATGAACAGACTATTGACTTGACACCAACTGAAGCCAAATCTCAGGTAACATTCGCTGTTCCAATCTATAGCTGAATGATCCACCCCACACAGAGTGCAACTAGAGTTGTCAGTTGATCGACGACAGTGGTGAAACTGTAGCATGCAAGCCGGCTGTTTCTACTCGGGTTGTCCGTTACACTTACGGACCAATTGCGGGGCAATGTGGAGACACCAGGGGACAGCGTTCTTCCGAAATAGGGGTTCCAACAAGTCCTGCAAAAGGAAACAACAAGAAACAAACATGAACCAAAGGCCCAGTTAGCCATGCACACGACTTACACAATCGATAACTAGAAGGGCGCCGACGACACAGCAGCACGCTCCGTCACCAATTCAAATTCAACTGGTGCGCGCCTGCTGGTTTCGGTCGCACATCACAAAACAGGATCGTATGTCGTGACGTACGATAGAAACCATTGGGATCTTCTGGTGAAAGAGGGGACAAGTTGAGGCAAGTAAAAGAGAAATTGTTAAGTTTTTGCGAAAGAAAGCCACCCGCGATTGAACAGTCTCTCGGGTCTTCATACCAAAGAGGGTTTCGACGCAAGTTAATCATCCAGATTCTCCATTACACGAAAAGAGCCTCAACTTTTGGCGTACAAATGCCGCCAGCGTTAACAAAACTAGGGCAGCTTAGGAAGTGTTCCTGTGGGTTCGATATCGGGTGTGGCTGAAACACGCCTTGAATTCGAAGTAACTTTGAGAAGCTGACCTCCAGAGGGCTAATCCGCTTACAAGCGGTGCTGAATGGTGTATCTTGCGAGCAAAATGCTCCCACTATTGGTGTAGAACTAGCAAAGACCGAAAATTCTCCCCTCACAAGACATTCCGAATATACGGGCAGTTTTTCGCCACATCCACAGGTGTCGTAGGAGACTACCCATTACCAGTGAACGTCAACTAACGGGGAAATCTTTCGAAGATGCATTTGCGCGTATTTCCCGAAGTGACCTTGAAATATTAAAAACATCGTATCCTACATAATATCGTATAAGGTGAATTGATTTAACATTCCGTCTTTTGGACCGAATCTGTGAAACAAGCGAACTATCTTCTTCCTGCCTGAAACGTTTGAGAACCACAACCCTTCTCTGCCTGATTACGCTTTCTTCTTCTGATGGGGTTCATGCTCGTGTTATTATGTAACTCTGTTGCTTTGCACCACCTGTAATTATCCGCCATGATCTTGCATATCCGAGCGTTGAGAAATACACGTTACTAATATTATTATAAATGGAAAATCAGGAAAGATGAGTTTATCAAGCTCGTGAGTAAGTTCACATCCCTAGTACCGTGAGGGGTTTGAAATTGCCCCTCTTGGTGGAGACTGAAAGCGAGTAGTGCTTTTGCCGGGCGAAATTTGCGCTGAACAGATTACAGTGAAACGGAAAGCCATTGTAAGCGGTTATACCAAAAAGCCTGTAGGAACGCAGCCTGCAAGGCCCGGCGTCCAACAGAGTACTGTTTGGAGATAGGCTTTGCGATTAAGCAAAAGCAACTCCAATGCGTTTTTATTCCTGCTTACAATCAGAAGGCGCCTCCAGTTATGGAGCGAGAGCTATCCTGACAGAAGGAGGTAATTCAGTCACGGACAAAGCGGTAGGATCAAACCTTCTCCTTGCATTTTTCTAGAGTTTTACAGGCGGAACGATGTGATTCTACCAGAATTAATTGCTTTACAACGCTTTGGTAGGGTGCAGAACATTTGTCCCACTGAACAAAGACTGGCGGAGTTTTTGATCACTTAGGCTTCCAAAACCAGTGGGAGCTGATAATATCCATCGGGGGATGGGCAACTTACTAGCGAAAGTTCTGCATCGACCCCTATGGCAGCTCTTCGAAACCTCCTTGAAGGGGAAGAGAATCACACAAAAGTGGTGCGTAGCCGAAATGGTTGCAATTCGTGTGCGATGCTCAAGAAACAAACAAAAATATTACCAGCTGAAGGGATAAAAAGGTATCGTTGAAAATGCCAAGGGAAACTAAATGAGGACAGGGTTTTTCTCGTGTTTGGTCGAAAACTGTCTTCTAAGCTCTACACAGTGCGGCATTTAGAGCAGAAAATCTTATCTGTCCAATATTTTACACTTCACCCATGAGGCTACAAGAAGTCAGGAAAAATATGAGAAAGTTTAGGCGTGTTGTCTGGATTTCAACAAGACTTTGATCACGCAACTCATCTTCATTTCATCTACAAATTGGCATGGTCTGATATCATCAACCAAGTGACTGACTGAACACAAAGTTTCTTGTGTAGCACAGTTTCAAGGCAAAGATTGAGGGTGGAATCTGTGAGGTAAGAGCGGACAAGTACGGTGTCCCCAAGGATCCGTTCGTGATCCGCCTCTTAATTTTTGTGGACGACTCCGTGACGTGGCTTAGTAACCCGCGTTTTGTGCTTGTAAATGGTGTTAGGAAGGGAGGGCCACTAGGTGAGGCAGAATTGGCACAAGATCTCAAAACGGTCGCAGGGTGGCCAGTTCATTAAGTGCCTCCGAGTGCCGCGCCCTAGGGAGTAACTTTGAGTCGTAAAAAGAACCTGGTTCTTTGGTTGCTGTCACCACTGAATGCGTATAAAAGATCCCGGGTCAGTGATAATTTCAAACCGCCGAGTACATGCAAGGCGACTGCTGACAGAAACCGCAGTTGGATGCTCAGACTTAAAAGGTTACTGCCTAACAAGTGACCGGAAGTGTTTGTGCCTCTAAATGGAGACATGGTTCAGCCACATCCAAAGTTCAGCATGCAGGTATGGGCATCCCACCTACGTGTAAATAACCGGCGTACTGAGGGAGCACAAAAACTCGCAACTCCAGTGTTAGTAGGTTTTGAACGCAAGCCGATCATCTGAGCCTAGAACATACTCTCTGTATCAAAGGGGAAAATGAAAGACCTTATTGAGATCTTCGGAATCCTCAGACACAAGCGGCTCGAATGCTACGGTTCTGTTCTAACGCGTGTGTTGAGACGCTATCACCAGAGGCCATAATCTTCGACCACACAGGAATAGGGCTTGCTTAGGCGTGCGGGCGATTCCCTTTAACCACTGGAGAGTGAATGAGTGGCAAAACTTTACGTGTTTGGTGGTTCACAGTGATGGCAAGATCTTCAAAATGCGCCTGGATGGTGTGTAGCGGGAAATTTTTTCCGAACTCTCCGAATATAACAAACAAGGCCCAAGTAGGTCGTGGTAGCATAGGGTTATGTAGCAGCATGACGGCCTTTTCATTGTTTTCGTATTTACATTACTCGTGTTAGTAACCCACAGAACAACCCATCAGTTGGTATTAGAATATTTCGCTGGTGCAACCAGTGCTTCAGGTCGCATTTTCTACACTATGACTATCACGTGTTTATCGCATTTTCCAATGCTATGAATTATGTCGCTGGACTGTGTACACAAGTAGAAATGTACATTTACGTTTTAATGTGGTTGGATATGTGTTATTAGTGTTAAAGTAGCTGCTTGCATTGAATGTGTGAAGGTGGACATGCGTATGCTAGAAATTTGTTGACCGCGCTGCGTGTCTTCATTTATTCCACTTGTGTTAATCGACCTTCTTCATACACTAGAAATCCCCTTGGTAGCAATTGCAGGTCTTCTTTGCAGGGACCTGTCCGGTCATTTCAGTCACGGGCCGGACAAACTGTTTTTCTGACAGACGTTAATTTTGGAATGTCACTCAACCTTAACATCGTTCGCTGGCCGAAGCTTGTTCTAACGAAGTTTGCTGGTTCTTACTTTCTGCTATCAAACCTTTGTTTGTGCGACCCTTAGTTTTTATCACGCCTTATTGTTTCGCTATCACATGACACGTTGTACTTGACCGCGTTCTTATGAATAATTGACTTCTGACTTTTTAACCTTAGTGGATTCTGCGTCGGGGTTTATTCTTACTTTTTTTCATTTAGCTTTTAGTATTTTTGCGTCCTCTTAGCACTTTACTAATAACAAGCTCACCCGTGTGACCATCTTTTCTAGGCCGCAATCGGTCACCATGTGGACTACGAATTCGAGAGAGGCCGGCTGCATCACAGACGCAATTATTCTGGATCGAGCGCATCGACTGACGTAGCTAATGTGAGACAATTAGTGTACGCTTACGTGGTTAAGCATCCCTTGTGACTAAATGTATAGGATGAGGGAACAAGGGTTTTGCGGAAGGCGAATGAAGATCTGGCCGGTGATATCAGAAAATTGGTTTTTGCATCTCTGAGCATTTTCCGTATCGATAGCATGTCGTCCCGCGTCAGACCCCTGCTGTCCGGGAGTTTCATCTCATTTCCCGGTATTACCTAACCTCGGAGCACTTTTGCAATTGTGATAGCTGCTTGGCGCGACCCACAAACACCCGACTGCTGAATCCTTGGGCGTGGTTAAACCTTGCAGAAATTATTTTACCTATAGATCAGGAACAGTGATGCCATGGGTGGCAACCTGAATAACATGATTTGCACCCTCATATGGCCGCCCATATAGAGGTTGTGGGGTTGAACAGTTCTCTTCCTAGTCACTGCACTTCATCTCACCCCTAAGTACCAGGCTATCTAGCAATGCGATGAAAGGTCAAACCACTGAGGCTTAAAATCCCTGCTGACTGTACCAAAAGGTGAACCAGAATCACGTGCGTTCAGATAGCAATAGTAAACGGTGCAAATATTTTTAGGTGTGATCTGTCGACTGTGGTTTGCATACGAGAATGAATCAGTCCTATGAATGTCTGTTTCTTGGGGGTGAAACGCCCGTTACCACTTCTCTCCTTTGCATTTTTATTAGGTGACGAACAGTCAAAGATCTTATTGATTTGATTGGTGATTCTGGAAAGAAATTTTCTTGGAATTGATAAACTGCATCCTGGGCGGGCACGTGAAGATACCCATCAAATACGTCCGTAGTTGCATACTCACGGATATGTGATGTTTCGGTGACGTAAGGACTAAAATTTTCGAGTTTGTAATCATGCTAGAAGATTTCAGGATGATTTCAGGTATGGGACACTTCTGAGGTGCTGCTGAACTTACTATGAATGTATCCAACGTATTTACTGAAAAACGTAAATAAATACGGTGGCGCCTATTTCCTTGTTTCTACAAACCGCTTAGGATCGAGGAGAGGTTCTCCTTCAGTGTCCATGTTTCCTTTCTTGGAAGCAGGATCGTCATAATAAATACTACATCAGACCAATATTTTTCTTTCTGGATCTTTACGGGAGTCCCCAGGGATGAGGGTACAGTCCAATGTCGTTTCCAATATATGTCAATGACCATCTACAAACTGTCTCCTCCTTTGTACTGGTAATTCTTGCATTGATCACGAGGAGAGGGGGTTAGGCGTTTGGATTCTATATCCAAGTGCCCGTTCCATTTTTTTGGTACGCTTACTCCTCAATGTTTAGGCCTATTCCAACTTGGCGAAACTCTCTTAGATGTTGTGCGTAACAGAGTACCAAGTCCATTCTCTGTAATACCGTTTCGTAACAATACTACAGAAATATGACACTTTCGAACCATTGGCCGCCCTAGCTACGTCTAGTGTTCTGCGCGCTTTGAGCCGGCCTGCCGACGGCTTATCCATTCACAAACATAGCGAGCCCGTGTTACAGGGGGATTCACTTGTCGCCGGCCTAAAAACCCTCCGGTGTGCAAAGCCGTCTTCTTTAACCGTAGTATTTCCTTTTGCGACAGTGCAGAATGTTTCCGCTGTCGTTAGAAACTTGTCCCTGAGATGCAAACTTACAAACTCCATAGATGCTGGCCTGAGATCATGAAAATGGTCTGGCCACCTGTTCAAGGATATCCGCCAACGTCAACATGCTGGCCATGTAATACCCGATTGTATGGTGCCTCTTTCAACCTTCTTAAATGTATCGAATGATGCTAACAGGACAGTCGTCGCCGGTAGTGTATTCTGTAACGAACATACTCGGACGACAAAACTATGTTGCTTGCATAAGAGGTCGTCACGCGATCCAGAAACTATGTACTTATGACACCTAAAACACCGTGTCGGCGACTGCAAAATGGTTTCCTTTAGGGTGATTTCGGGAGCGTTGCATGTTTTATGTCAGTATAAGGCCTGTAGCATGTAGCCTAGGGAAAATAGTTCTAGCTTCGGCAGACAGCCCACAGATGACAAGAAAAATAGTCTCTTATTTCTCTTGATGATCCTTCTCTGGATAGCCTCTAGAGCAGTTACGTCTGTCTTCCAGTGCGGCGCATATGCACGAATGCTGACTTCTAGTAGTGGTTCCACCAATGAACTGTAGATGCTTACGAGGGTAACGACTTGGCAACCTCCAAAAACACTATTGTGCGCCAATAGCTTGCCACTAGCTTTCATTACCAGTAATATGACATTATTGTCAGATGGAGGGTCTGATGTTAAAACTGTACCTAGGCCGCGCTCCTAATGGACAACAGCTGAAGTAACGCCGTCGATGCGGTGTGTTCCAATACCGTGATGGCGAACGTGCACGGTCTACGGCCTAGATATGTTGAAGGACAGTCCACTTTCTACAGGCCGAGTGCAGGACATGCAAGTCTTCCCGGATGACTTCCACATGTTCAGCATTGCATAAAACATGCCAAAGCTCAGTGTCATGAACATACAACCATAAGTCAGTCATCTGCAGCTGAAAGGTCATTGACGTAGGCCAAGGCTTGCACAAGACTCAGTATAGAGCGCTGCTGTATGCCAGCTGTGAAGTTGACAGCTTAGATTGCTCGCCATTGATATACCTCTGTTTATTCCACGGGGCAGGTACTGTTTGAGTCATTAAAACCTCACTGCATAATTCTGGATTGTTCAGTTTTCCCGGCGGAATACTGTAATCAACATTTTCGGACGTTTTCGTGAAGTCTGAGAACACAGCATCAACTGGGGGCGTTCTTTGGCAGCTTTTGTTCACAAGTCAGCAGCAGTCTGTATGTTGGTCGTGCAGAAGTGACCAGTTCTGAAGCCATGCTTCTCCGGTGCCAATGGTGAGTGAGTAGTTAAGTGATTCCCAAGGAAATTGTCTACCATACAGTCCACTGCTTTTGATATGCTTGGTAGTAAAGCAATCGGTCTAAAGTTGTAGACTTTCGTTTTTTCCTCGCCCTTGTAGATGAGGGATGACGCTGTACTTCCATGTAGCAGGAACACAACCAGCAAATTATGGGTGTTGGAACAAGCGAGCAAACGGTTCCGCCAGCCCATTTGCGCATTCTTTCAGTATTATTGGTGGTATGTCACCAAGCCGTGGTGACTTATCGAAGCGTAGCATGAGTAGCTTGGCGCGTACGTGAGACGCGATGAAGTTACGGAATGAACCCGAAGAACGGTTAAGACCGAAAACTCTGGTAAACGGTTCCGTCTCAGCCCAGTTACTGACGACAGGTGCATCTGAGCAAGCAACCTCTTCTGCCTCGGAATTAAAGGCAGAGATTCTTGAATGTCTCATGAGTGATGATATGGCAGCTTTTCACCTCGTCACGTAGGTCATGTGCCCGAAGAGTCTTCCAGGGCAGTCAGCAATGAATCTTGCGAGCGGTACTTGGTGGACCCTGCGGTCAGCGCATACGGCTACTGTCCACTGATTTTAACATTTGTATGCTAGGTGTGGAATACCATTTCCTTTGAGAAGAAATGCATCCCACAAGGCCCGCTTCTCTTTCACTAAAAGCTTGGCTGATAGTTTGAGCCGAGACGATTTGCAGGTGGGGCATGAAGTGTAGTGAGGCCAAACTGGTTATAGTAGTGTTCGGATGTAACACATTATGCACTAGACGTCCATCAACCGGACTGCGCTTGTCAGGTGGTGGCCAGTTGGCTTGAAGTAGGTGTTCCGGCACCTTTCAAAAGTTATCTTGTCTGAATTTGCGTCGAACAAGAAAAAAGGAGCCGGTGATTGTGAAATCACATATTAGGCGAAAGCTGATTTTGGCTGATCGCCATCACCCAATGGCGCTTTGTCGATATCCACTATCTGAGGTTTGGTAGTTTAAACCGTGTCTGGTCGGGATAGTCTGCGACCTTCTCTCAGCACCGCGTGTTGGCTGACGTGCCCTGTGAGTCCCACTTCCTGCACGATACCGTAGAACTCACTAACTGCAGTGCCGGAGGTTAGCCCGCTGGAGAGACCAACATACTGGGGTTGAAGTCACTTAGAACGATGGCGCAACATCCTCGATCTGCGATGGCTCGTCTAATATCACTGTGCATTCTTTCATCCCACTCTGAGGTTGCGGAAGAGGTAAAGCAAATGGCGCCGACAATGTCGTGTGATGAATGAGATGACCTCGTGTTCATCCACAACGGCTCGTCAAGCGAAAGCAAAGCCGGACCCATGTTTTGAGCTGCGTGCGTTTACTACTAACGTAGACTGCTACGCGCACTCCCTTGCCGATCACCCGATCGTTATAGAAGATAGAGTAATCAGGAATTTCTATCTCCTGGTCGGATACATAAGGCGTTAGCCACATTTCCACCACAATCAGAATATTAGGCTTCTCCGAGTTGATAAATTGTTGCAACTTCTGCACTTTGTTCTTTAGGAAAAGAAATTTGGAAACCACACACTTCCAGCTAGGTATGCATACCTAAGTAACCTTATCTGGGGTTAGTTTCTGCCCTTGGATGAGCAACGGGTACTTCCCGGGTTAGAGCGACCTTCTCGAAGCCGGTTGTGCCAGGTCTTCCGGCTGTATGAGAGGCAAGAGGCTAGTAATGTACTGCGGTGTCCTGGTCATCTTGACCAAGTTGAAAGCCCGAGGTAGTCCACCAGTAGCAGACGTTCCACGTTCAGACCCTGACCTATCGGCGTGAGTTCGGAACTTAGGTGAGAAGTTGTTTTCCGAAGCGTACCACCTCTGAAATACAAGAGACAATATATCTCCTGCTAAGAAGTCGATCTGTAATAATCTTGGGATCGAGCTCACGCGTGCCGGTTCCGGAAGCATTAAGTAGACCGGGCTGCACACTCGCTCACGTTCGGGATTCGTATGACTGAAACAAACGTCCACGGATTGCTGTCATGCTTGTGAGCGAGCAACGAGCCTACATTTTTCGACTCCTCCTCCCTGCGTACGACTAAACTGCACGTCCCATCCTACTGAGAACCCATGAGCTTAGAACATGCCGTTCATCTGGTCCTCCTGGTCGCCAAAGGAGAGGCAGGCATCGGTCTGAGGTAAAACCATCGAATTTGTGCAGGAAAGTTTCGGTTTACGGAAATTCTTTGATGTCTTCTACCTGGCCTAGCTTGACACGGATTGGCTTAAGGCGTCCTCGTTGACAGGGCTCGCGAAGGCCTGCGTTGTGGGTTTGCCTTTCACGCCTAGTATAATTAGTCTGCAAAAAACCTCCAATACAATTGACCCTCTACTTCTTTTTGAATGAGCAGCGCGTTTTCGCTTTCTGCAGCGTTGTGGATAGTGGAGTTATGTCCTGCGAACTCAGGATGTAGATCACACTTGGGCGTGTTTATACCTTGCCTTCGGGGCTGAGAAAACGTGTGTAACCCCGACATTCCACTTGCGTCGGACGGCGTTTCTGGGTCGCGCTAGTTGATCACTGGGACGCACCAACGCGTTGAGACAGAGTCACATGACGTCTACCATGGTCCCGCTTGGTGTGTTCTTCTAGAGTTGTTTACTTGTTGGTGCAGGTAGCAGGGGGCTTCGGTTGGGGTTAGCCACAGTATGGTCTACTGGCGTTACTGTATCGGTGACGCATGTTGTATAAGTTGAGGAGCTGACTAAAGTGTTTCCTTTGTCTCTATCCTGAGTGATGTTACCACCGGGAAAATTTGGTTGGCGAGTCAAACAACGGTATTTCACAGCCAGATTGAGTCAGTCTGGGATCCTTGGACACGAGTGAATGGGAAACTTGGCGTCAAACTTGCAGCAAACACAGTAATTACAGAAGCCACCAGAGAAGGTTCTGCTGCCCGATCCAACTACCTCTGGACATTGTCCGCGGACGTCGACAGACAGATTGTTTGAACGGCACGTGCTAGCCAACCAATTTGCGAAGGTTACAATGCCTATAAGAATAACCAGACTAATAATACTTGTTAAGTATGCCGTTCGGTGGCGTCCTATTACGTCGCGAGTTATGGCTGGGTTACAACAATGGACATTGTGTCAGTGGCTGCAGTGTCACACCATGAATTAAGTGCAGTGGAAGTAGCGCCAAGCTTGTAACCAAGCCAGAAACCGCTTGCAACGTGATGAACCACATTTGAGATATACTGCCCTAATACACTCTCACATCAGCAAGGGGTACATCAAACGGACATCTGTGAATGTTGAGCTTGATTAGGTTGACAAAAGATGATATACGCCACACAACCCTGTGTTTGAACCTAAGGTACCGGATAAGCTTCTTGTAATATATGGCTGCGTTACATGACATCGTGCCACATCTCTAAACGACCAGCTACTGCAGGGACTGGACATCATCTTTCGAATTTTAGATGTGATGCTGAAGTTTAGAATTTATCCGGTTGCGGTTGCACCCGATACAGAGGGCATGTTTTTGAAGGTTCGTGTAACCGAAGCAGACTGTGACGCCCTGAGGATATCCTGGCGGCTTCAAGATGATCCCAAAAGTGAACCCACAGCATATCGGACGACGGTACATCCGTTTGGGGCTCCCTCATCCTCTTTCTGCAAATTTCGCCTCATGAAATTCGGCAAGAACATAGCAGCATATGTGTGAGGAGAACGTGTGCCAAGCCGTTCATACGCGATCTTACGTTGATGACCGTTCATCCTCCTTTCCAGATGCACCCTAGGCAACCAGCTGTGTCCTCAGTTTAGCATGATTGTTGACTGGAGGAGGAGTTTGTTTAGCCAAATTGTTGTCGAAAATCCGTGGAATCCTTGTTAGTATCGCTAGTTCTTAAGGCGCTGTAAGTGAGAGAAATAAGTAGCGACGGATTGTCATTCGAACGATTGCTGGGTATCAAGCGGGACACTCAAACGGACCAATTTATTGTGAGCTCCAATCTGCCCGTGAATCCGGCCAAAATGTAAGGTATTTTTTCTGCCTTCTATTGTTTATATGAGCACCTTGATTTCACTAACGCAAGGCTGCTTCCGGAGAAGGTAATATTACAGAAAGTGGCGGGACAATCCACTTAATAAAGAAGATGAAGCAGAGCTGCACAACTGGATAAAACATTTACGATAACAGAGTGAAATGCAGATTTCCGGGTGCGTATGACAGAGTGAGCTTGGGAACAGTTGTTTCTAGTTGCATGTATTTTGTGATACATCTGAAGTGGGATATGGTGCAGCTGCCTACACCTGCTTCTGTGACGACAATGATGTACGCTTTTGTGCACTGCTATTTTCGGAAACTCGGGTGACGCCTCACAAATCCGCCATCATTCTTCCGCTCGAGCTGACCGCAGTCGTACTTGCCGTTTGTATGTTCCAGACAATACGCTGGTGTTTAAACGTTTGTTTCAAAGGCATGAATTTTTGGACAGGTTCGATGATCATGTTGTACAATATCAGCAGTGCCTTTGCACGTTTCGGCATGTTCGTCGCAAACAAACTGTCACATTTCCTGAATGTCTCCGAACATAGCGGTGGATGCACGTACGATCATGTGACGATCTCGCGGTCAAAACTTCACGCTGATTGGGAGGCATGCATCGTGTACAAAAATGGTTGCTTGGTCCAGAGTTCCACAGGCAACCGCCGGGTTTACGGACCAACGAATCCAGACCCACTTGACATGTAGATGATGGTGAGTTAAAAAGGCGGCTTCACGAGGGAACGCTGTGAACGAATCTAATGAATAACTGCCGATGTGCCGTAGGTATTCTGAATGGCACAAACTGTTGAAAGCCACCGCTTGGCTAAGTCGGTTTAAATCTCATCGAATTTTAATGAATGCCAGTTATCTGAGGAGTAAAATGAAGGTAGGCTGTTTGGCATCTGTTGAGCTCCAATCAGCCGAAGTCTTTGGTGTGCGGCTAATACAGCTAGAAGCCTCCCCTCGTGAGATACGAAGTTTGTTTTACTCGTGTATTCACAGGAAGAGGGAAAAGTTGAATAAGTGCCGCCTCTGGAAATTGCGTCCCGTTACAATTAACGGCCTCCTCCAAATGGGTGTGAGGTTGTCGACTTTGGCTCTGGAATTTGACTCAGACCTTCCTGTCGTACTGCCCAGACAGTATTATTCATCACTTTCACGTGAAAAATGGTGTGTTGAGAAGGTTTTTGTGTCCGCATCACTCTGTCAACCGTTCTGGATCCTACATGGTGCGATGGCGGTTAAAAGTGTCATAAACCAATGTCTTTTGACAGCGCCAGAACGTGGTTGCTGGCAGGCAGCTGATGGCCCCATTCCCTTCCGGGAGAACACAACCCAGCTGGAATCCCTTCTCACAAGTCGGTTTGGACTGTTTTGGTCCGACCGAAGTGAAAAAAGCTCAGACAGTTAAAAAGATATTTGGTTACATATTACGAGCTTGGAATCTAGGGCACTCTTCCAGGAGGGTGTACAGGCCAGGAGTACCGACTGTTTCCTTATACCACTGATTCGGTTTGTCGAAAGAAGAGGAACACCAACTGGTATTTACTGGAATAACGGCTGAAATTTTGTGGGTGCCAACAATGAGCTTCGAGGTTAGGATGGGATCTTAAGCCACAATGACATGATTGATAGGCTACTATGAAGGGGTATCGCGTGTCATCTCAATCCACCATATGCTAATCTCACAGGTGTAGTCTGGCAGCGACTGATAAGGCCCATTAGGCAAACTCTGAATGCGATTTGCATTGAACAAACGCCTGAAGAGACTTCGTTGACGCTATTAGTTGAGGTAGGTGGAATCCTCAATGAAAAAGGCAACTTTCAGATGGTTGATACTGTAGTGGTGAAGACTGACACAACTCCGAGAAACCAAAGGGTCATTGACTTGACTGGGCAGGGTTTCTCCTGTTGAGATGGATTAATTAATACTGCTTGCATGAGGAACAAAGCGGGAATTTTGAGGCATGTTGTGCCTCGCTTGTGTTCTCTGGGGGTTGCCATGATTGTAGAGCTCGGCAAAGGGAACGATGTCAGTCTGCTGCCATCTCACGCGGTTCGTTCATCACCGCTGCGAAGTGAGCCGTCCAGCGTTGATTATCGGAGTGGCTGCTAGGCGTTTCGGCCACGTCAAAAGTGCAGGGTGGGATTCCTGGAGAATGACTTTTATCCACGACACCTTTGACGTCAGTTGAACCAGACATTAAGGTGGAGGCATGGAGAACGTCTCTCATGTTCAAGAAAGTCCTAGGTACATAACAACAATTTGTGTTGAACTTCAGCTTAGGGCACTCTGTTGTGGATAGTTACAAGGGACCCGACAGTAACTGAGCTGGACGGTACCAGTGTCATTCAGAGGACGTAACTATTCGGGAAGAACTTTGGCGGGCAGTATATCGCAGGGTTGTCGGATCCGTTGATGAATTCTTCCCATACGTTTCTAATGCCCAGATTCTCTAAGTGGCCACTCTGTATGTAAATCCCTCTCAATTTTCAAACTTAACCGTACCTACCTACCCGTAAATATTGCTTCACTCGTTTGGAGGTCATTGTACTATTTGCTTGGTTTGGTGTGTTTCACCGAAGGTTAACGTTTGCCGTTCGGTTTGCATTATTAAAAAGAATTTTGCTGTAACTTTCTATATTCATTTCTACATGATTATCCAAGTTCAGGCAGTCAAGTTGTGATTTACAGCCAACACGAAATGTCTAAAGAAAAGATATTGTTAAGATATTTCAGATGAGTGACTGAGCTTCAAACGCTGGGTTATGGAGTTGCCAGTTAATCACGTCAGTACTTATTAAGATACAATTTTCCAGTGAACTGCCGATTAGTACACGAGGTCCAGATCAGGGATCTGGGATATTAGGGTCCAGTAGGTTTGTTTCATTTGGAGTGAAGCAAGTGTCTGCAATGAATAAATAGGAAACGTGCACAGTATAAATGCAGAATCAGTTACTCTTGGAAGGTTTTTTCAAACTTCCGCTAAAATGACGTCAGCAACGGGTAATCGGTCGATGATGTGATCATAGCGATTTCTTTACGAGATCGTTGCTGGGGCCCAAGGCACCCTGGTCCAGTCAGTGCAGTGACTGAAAAAAGCGTTAAGGTGAACAGAGTGAATTAGAAAGTTGACGAAACTTTTAGTGGGTACAAACCTAATAACAACCCTGATAGACCCAACAAGTGGCAGTTCGTTTCAACAATTAATGACCCGTAATCAGAGAACTGTTGCCTAAGGAAAGATGAAATTTAGAGAGTGTAGAGCTTCTTGTCACGACCCTTTCGGCTATTGAGAGTTTCTGAGTTGGAGGACTGTTGCACGCGTCCCAGGTTAGAGAATAGGCACGTGTGGATTAGGTCACCGTGCAGTCATGGAAACTCACATAGAGAGAAGTGAAGAATTTGAAGACGAGGCTCATAAGAGAAATGTTGCTGGACCGTGGCCATTTTGGTGATTATTCACTGGAATCGTATTTTGATGAGCGTATCTTTTCGCAGGCTAGCATACTCCACGTGAGTAGCATACTCAGTCAGTTTTCCTATATGGTCATGAGTATGGCTTAGAAGTCTGGTGTCCACGCAAGGAAGTGCTAATTATATTATCCCGAGAGTTCAAAATACCTTTTCAGTGGTCATCAGATAATCAAGGGGAATAACACGTCAAGAAATAAAAAACCTGCGAGTAATTAACTGAGTCTACATAGACAACGGTTTATACAAATAACTAAAAGTCTCCGTCAAAATTTTGGAAACTATTTTAGATAAGCAGAAAAGTTTTTGATGAATTCTCAGTTTAGACTAATGCAATTATAGTCCAAATAAAAAAAGCAGTAGGGAAATTTATGATGCAAGGATAGAGGGAGGCCCGCGCGGTTAGACAAAAAACACGAATTCGCCATGGTCACAATCATAGGTGAGGTAGGTTCGAGAAAATCAGTGTTGAATTGGATGGGTTGTATGGAGGAGGGATTTTATTGCCGCGTAGGCTGAGTGCATGAGTTGGACCATGGTAATTTCGAGGTGCAAACTGGCAGCTATCGAGCGCGATGTCCAAGTGGCGCTGTCGCATGGCGGCTGCTCTGGCTTACGACAAGATGTGTGGATGGGTATTCACAGACGAAGCAGCAAACGTATGTATCTGCTCATCCGAACCTCGATACAGTGAAGGATCTGACAGGGGATCAAACCGAACGCAGCGCTAACATGCCATATCAAGATTGGAAGGAAAACCACAGTATCACAATGCCCGTCAATCGCCAAATTCTTTGTTATGTATTGCACCAACCGGCATACACCTTTACATCGCAAGAGCGGATATGATCAGCTAACGACAGGTTGTGAGTTGCTCGTTAGTGTTGTTTCGATGCCACACAAAAACATGGAAACATCAGCAACTATCAACAGTGTAAAAGATGGAATGAAGAGGTTATATCGCCTATAAGGATGAGGGAGGGAAGGTGTATGAGAGTTCAGCCCTGTGGAACTGCACGATTGCTCCAATGAGAGTTAGGGAAGGAAAAACTGAAGCCAAGACAGTAAGAGTAACTACCCTGGTTGTAGCTTAATGTGGTGATTGTCACTGACCCTATTTCTCATTACTGTTGTTTCGTTACATTGCTGACTTAAAGTTGTACAATTGCGCTCGTGGGACAAATTACTTGCTTCGTCTGGTTCGGTTGTTATTACTATTGCGTCGAAGCTAGCACTGGGGGTTGAGCTAATTCAACCGTTTCATTTCTGTATTCCTGGAATCATTACACTTGACCACAGAAACAGACCACCATGAATGCCAAGGCAGTGTCGTTTGTCAAATAAATAGGTGTGGTTAGTTGACTGGAAGTCCTGGAGAAATTCGGATACGCAACGTCCATATCTGAGCTCTGGCTGGCTGGCCTCATCCGGTAACCGCTGGTTAACAAGATGTTTGTTGCACATGAACACCTTCTACAAATGCTGTGCTCGGTATCCGAAAAAAAATACCCGTTAGATAATCAACTAGATGGAACACATTATGCAGTCTCTGCAAGCGGTCCGGCAAACTACCAGAAGTCAGACGGTTGGTGCACGACATTAGCCCCCACATACATTTTTTAACTTAATGAGCCGAATATTCCCGGGTGCTCACTATGCCAAACACTTCCCTCGTAGGTGTATATGGGGCTGTACCGTCCCCTCAATCCAGAGCATTCTGATGTCAAATTTCATTGGGGATTTGCCTCCTCAACTAAATTAGATGAACTCCGGGCCGGTCTTTTGCTACGCAATCATGACACTCGCTATCTGTGCTATATATCATTCACCCTTTTTGCGACGCTGTTGACGGCTCCCCACGGCAGTTTCTCGGTTTCGCAGTATTTTCTCTGCCACCTTGTTAGGAGTTACTTGAACAAACTCAAATTCACTGGGTATCTGCATCTTATATGGAATTCGACCTCGGATTCCCGAACTCCGTAGTGATGGAGATCTGTGTAAGAGAATGCACAATACTTGTCAAAACACTTTTAGGATACTGAATGGGACAGATATACCTAGCTCTATACGTTTATCACCAGCGAAATTCGCTTAGTAGACGAGGCATACCGCCATTAATTGTTGATGTTTTCTGTTGCTGGCCTTATCATAGACTGAAGACCGAAACTTTCGGAAGGCAACTTCTAACAACCTAAGATAACTGTCACTCTGGAGTCTGACTCGATGGACCGAACCTTAGATTCTATTGAAGTTTCTATTCACGATGCATACTACGAAAATTCTTTCCTGCATTTCCAG
>JTDE01001284.1:47559-83260 GCA_014338405.1 Paragonimus skrjabini miyazakii
TATGACTAGCCATCTAGTGGGCGAGGGTATTTTTTGTGGAGCATAAGTTGTCGGTTCATCTCGTGTCCAGTCCGTCCACCGAATGACCTCCAAAAGTCCGATGCTGTTAGACTGACAGAATTGTAGTACGTTTGTATAACTGATTTACTTTTCCATAATCCAGGCCGTATCAGTCTACACTTCAAGGTACCCTTCCGAATCTTCCAACTAATCTACGTAACTGGTAGCAGTTAAGCATCAGCATGAACCACTGATGTATTGTTGTCTATGATGATGATGATCTAATCAGAAAGAAATTCGCTGGACGAGTTTCGGCTATCCATTTACGTCCGATATATTTCACACGTGTTGATTTGCTTCCGTTGTTGTAAATATCCCACTTAGGGGGAGTGTCATCTTCTCAAGGACTCAGTTATCTCCTTACTGTTGTTTGACCTATCCTGTCATATTTGTGCTGGTAAGTTTCTTTGACTACCGGAGGTCTCAGAAAAATCAACCGGCTATCCAACTTTCGTTAATCAGAATAACAACTGCGGGAATGTTCCTGGCAGAGTATTAATATCCTTATATTTTGACGGTTTCTCCAGTGAGTATAAATAAGCCTCCGCTAGTAAATTCCACAGCGATCCCGACACCTGTAGTAGGGACCTCCAGGGTGTTACGCTCATTCCTCACGATTTCTACCATAGTATCTGGTCTCCTCCACAAGATGTTTACTGCGGTACGATTTGGTAGGACACTGATTGAATAATGGCGGGCTACCCATACGTAGACTTCTACATAATCGTTTATGCAACCTGTGTATGGTGCGTGCGTAACACTCAGCCTGGCTATTTCCGGGCGATCCATTGTGGTTAAAAGGCTGTTTCTCTCTCTAGCGGTCGGCTCTTTAAAAGCGGTTGGGCAACTGGGAGAACGAAGACACGTTTCATCAGTTCGTATGTATTCCACTGAGTGGGTTCGTTTGATTTTGTTGTTAATCACTTTAAATCCTAAGTTTTCATCTGTTCACCGAGGTTACCAGTCACTTTTTTAATCTTCAAGGCAACTGTTGTCTCTGTTTTATCTTAGTCTCGCTCTGATTACTGTTTAAAACACGAGATTTTTATTTCCACCTGATGTTTTTTTGCCAAACTGAGCTTTATTTTAAACACACACCAATAACTTGACTAGTATCCTGTACTTTATCCGTGTGCTGTTATGCGATTCCAGAGTAACATTTTCTCTAAGTTTAACCATACGGATGCGATTTCGCGGACCATCGCGATCACTGGAGCTCCAGTGTGAGGGTGGATAGATTTGCAGTAACATAAGCATTATTTAGCATGACTAGGGAAATTGAGAAGATACTGTTTAATCTCCAAATGAAATAGCAAACTTTACCGAGCATTTAGTACCAATTAGTTTGTGACAGGTGATTCGCTGTGGAAGATTGGTGCATTTCCTGGGCAGAATACGACTTTTTTTACGAAGATCTCATGACTTCTAACCATACGGAAGGTATCCATTTGCGATCCCACCACTCATAGTGCAACAGAAAAACAGTAACTGCTGTGGATGAAGTGTCGCTTTACTAGTGCAGCGGGTTGGATAATGCGGACCGACAAAGCCCCATTCTGGGTGTGTCAACACAATGTTTGTGGACGTGTCAGGAGTGTGAACGACGGTAAGTTTTGAAAGTCCGAATGGTTTCCATTATTTAATTCAGTGAAGCTTCATTTTAGGCCAGTTTCGAAATGTAGCATTAAGTGGGAGTCCAACTATTGCTTAGTATTTTTAGCAGTGCACATTCTTGGTCTGACCGAAAGTAAAAGTGAGGCGAGCAAGGTTTTGACTCATTTCTGAACGAAGACATCCGCTACAAACTGTATCCAACAAGGATAAAACTGAAATCTGGTACTACTTGTTTTCGGAGTATTCCTGTGGAACAGCTATCTGCTTAACGAAAACCATAGTCAAGTACTAGCAGAGGTCACCGTGTACCTTCTCTGTGATTCCTGGGCGCCCATCGTAAGTCTGTTCCTATGTGATAAGGATAGATGGGAAAGTTACTTGATCGCATTAGGTAGTATTGCAGAAGTCCGTCAACTTGCTTGTTTTGTCTGTTCCAAAGGAAGAATAGCGGAAATGATTCTTTTTGAGGGACGCTTTCCCTCCACTCCTTCGTTGTGAAATCATACAGTGTTACATTGCCACGACGTGTACGTTCAGTTGGTTTACTTCTAAATGGGCATGCATTCCTGAATGGTCATGGTATTGCGTGTCCCAAAGTTGGCAGCTTGGAACACGCTATGGGTCAGTTGTACGCGGCGTGAAACGAAATGCTTCAAGTATTCGTATACAACCTCACTGATATTATGGCGTGGAAAGTCGAAGCCATCACGTAGTGACCAACGATCATGACCTACCTCACAGCCCCGGTTGTAACCATAGATTTTCACTGGTCTCTGTGTGCTGGGTTTTATGCTCAGAACGCACAGGAGGACGATGGTGAATTCTACGGTGCTATCTTCAGTAAGGTATTCTATCACGCGTATTCAGTAGCAGTGCGCTAACATAGACCTTCCCCCTCAATTCGTTCAATACCGTAGTGTTTGATTTTTTTAAGATGTGCAGTAAGTTTACACCCTTTTAGCTGGAGATACATTGGGCAAGCTTAATAGGCGTCAAATAATCTTATTTTTTTAAATCCCGGTTGTTTCTGTGTCAAGCAGTTGTGTGGTATTGAATGCTGGTAATATTCGTAAACATTGTCGGAAGTTTGCGTTTAATTTTCAGAACCCTCACTGTGTTCACCTAATCGGAACAGTTATTCTTTATAGGAGACGTAATACTTCAGTGTCTCCTAAAGTCACGCGTACTCGTCTGTTTGCAAGGAGAACATTGTTTTTTTAACCCAATTATCGATATTAACGAAGGAAGTAAACTGCAGCGCATTATATTAGTATATAAATGTTAAACCGCTGTTACATACCAACCACGCACTCAACTTATATAGTTGCCAATTACAATTGGTTGGCCATAGTAATTGCATACGTTTTATAAAAGGGCAGTATTTAGGGAAACCCGGTTATTTTTGTATCTCAGCATATTAAAATTTAACTCAAACTTTAGGATAATATCAAACTTGTAGCAGTGACTCGGACTTATTCCCAAGTTGCTTGTTGCATGTGTGAAGTAGCAAATAATGTTTCTTTCCGTGCAATCAGATTTTCGTGACGTTTGGTGAGCTTAGTTGCTCGTTCGTGTATTTAGTAAATCGAGACTTACTTCATGCCAACTCGCTGATTAACATACCTAACTTCTGGGGCCGCTATAGCGTTACTTATCGTTACCTGGTCTTCATCTTGCAGCATCTTTAGTTTGTATCTAACTACGTAACCATCTGATGCTATATTGTTCGTTATGCTGCAGTCAAGGTGAGGCTAATATCAGATCACTACTTGGCTAATTATGTTGTCCAGTGGGGATCTGTGGTTACGGTTAACTCGAGATAATGGAGTTCGGACAACCGACCAAGGAGCCATGTAATCCAGAACTAGTTGCACCCATCTTCAACTTCTGTTCTTTTATTCTTTAGTGGATGATTTAGCATGTAGCATTCGTGATAAATCACTATTAGCTAACACACGTTAAGAAGTGTGTTTGCGTCATATTGAGTGATATTTCTGAGGTCTCCCTGATTGTCCATCCGTAGAGTGCCCATAGAGGAAAAACACATATTTCGGAGGTCATCTTGCTGACTGATAATAAATAATAAATAATAATAATAAATAATAATAATAAATAAATTCATAATATTGCTCAAAAGAGGGATCATCGAAAGCATTACGAGCTAAACAACCACGAACAACGAGAATTTAATTACCAACTGCCAGTGGATTAAAAAAAATATTTAACAGTGGTCTTCAAAATAGGGCAGTCCTACCAGTCACCTCGTGCAAGATAGTCTCGTACGATTTTACTTCATCGGGTGTATTTACGAATTGAACTTTGCATGCTTGCTTTCAAGTCGCAGCCAACACCATTTTACCCATTTGGATGAATTCTCAAACAGGTGCTGGTCACATGGTTGATCCCCTGCGGCACGCATGTCCATTGGGTGGGTTGCGTAGGTCGGTCATCGATCCGGTCGTTTTGTGGCTTTGGCACCCGCAACACCACAGCAAACGGTTTTTGATAACAAAGTGTTGAGTCAACCAGCTTGCTTACCATGAGTTTTAATACACACGATTCTCCATCGGAAGTCGTTGCCCTTTGCTTTGCACGCGACGGACCACTCAAAGGGCTTGAATCATGCTTATCAGATACCCACTTTCGATCACACTAATGAAGACGACTTTGTTGACTGATCGTGTTTCGCCGTGACCCACCCAACGTGAGGAGTGTTTCCGGATTGGTTTCACAAGCTGTCTTAATGTTCGACTGACATAACCTTCTCCGCAGAAATAAGTGAAAGAATGAATGCCCATAGATAAGGTCTGAATCGCCAATCTATCCTTATCATAAAGCCTAAAAATTCAATAGTCAGTGAATTGGATGCGGTGTTCAGTTGTTTATCAGCTTATGCTGATTGTTCAATGATTCCGGTTGTTTTCCATTCTAAACTGCTGTCATCTTTGAATCATTAGTCTGTTAACATCACACTCGGGGAAGCGGTTGGAAACCAACTCCGTTTGTTTGAGATCCGCTTAAACAGTCAAATGGATGGCACCACAAGGAGCACTGTAAACAAAAAGAACACCTTGAATGGTGAATTTGGTAATTTTCACTATTTTATGCATTTATAATATGAAACTAGTCCCACAGGTTGCCTGACCAACACAACAGACGCAATCATTCCAACAGTTACGCTAAACATCCTCATGGTGGCAGTTACTGGGAAAGATGTGACGTTAGAACCGCACCTAAACCTGACTTACTGGTTGTGAGAAAAAAATCCTTATTTATTCGAGGGCTTTTTGGAAATGACAGTAGGCAGCCAAATCCAACTGGTTCCCACGAAGTGAGCACGTTATGTGGAATGATTCAATCACTAGTATGGTAGTCTATGTGATGTCCTAGCTAATCGTACAGCACGCGTTCTATAGGATGCAAGTCAGTTGAGCACTCAGAACACGGTAAGAATTTAACGTAATATAAGTCGAGAATTTGGAAAGTTAAGATTTACGTGTGTGTCCTCCTTTCAAAACAGGAGTACGCGGCGATCAAGCTTGTGGATCTAAAATTGAGATTGGTCTTTTCACAACATTCAACCGTAATGATGAACTGGTTAAAAGGAGCTTCGCGATCCATGTAAACCGCTCTTACTTATTCCCTTCAGTTAGCACTGGAAGCTCATAAGAATGTCTGCCGTATAGTCCTGGCCTATGGGGTCATCGGAACACAATTACTATTGATTCCGGAAATGTGCTTATTTGGTATAACGTACCCATTACTGAGAACCTTTTGGAATGACTGTCAGGTCAGACTATCTGTCATTGATTTTTGGGACTGTTATGCGTCCTGTATGACGTTGTGTATTATTCAGCATTTCATGCTTCATTACTAACCGTTTCATGACTGTCCTGGTTACGTTCGTAGTCTTCAATATGAACTGGCTTGATTTCACAACTGAAGACGTCATGGAGATTTGTCGGAAAGTGTACATGATCAATGCAATCAAATCCAATCGGAATTCATTTCATCCAAGCGTCATTGACCTCACATTAGGCACAGCTAAGCCATATGCAAACGCTCAAACTCACTTGTTCGTGAATATTGCTCAGGTAGATCAACCGCCCAGAGGCTAGAAACAGTAACCGTCCTGTAAACTCCAGTCGATGACCACACGACAAAAACTTTTTTAACTGAAGTCCTGTTACTCATCAAACTTGTTGAACGGGGTTTTGGTCGAAAATAAGTAATAGAGGATTCTGGTTGATGTATGTTGAACACCATTTAAAATCAATTCCAACCTTCGGAATCATTTGTGAGTAATGTTCAACTTATATCGGCCAAAATCTCCTACTCTCTGTCGGTCTTCAATTTTCTCTATGCTAGAACGTTCTCATGTATCCTATGTAATTGCTCGGATAAACAGAGTCAGTCGGACGTAACTTCGACATTTACTTTTGACCAACAGTAGAACGAACAGTAATGCCCTTCTGTCTGTTAATTTCTCATTTCAAGTCAAGTGGAAAAAAAGAATCGGTGACTGATTTGAGTTAGCAAATCCTCACTAGTCTTCCGATCCTGTTAACTTACTGATTGGCGGGTGACGGTTTCAATTTCCATCAGTTAAGCGCCATTCACTTGGGAGCTCAGATACTTTCGAAATGAAGCACCGGATTCATCTTACTTTTACGGACAATTGGGCTGTTTGTTCGATAGGTGTAGGTAACTTGGTTTGGTAAAGACGTAAAATTTCAGCCGATGACTAACAATCCTTGTCTTTCTTTTTACTTTTAACCAGGGACTGTTCGTTTTCTCAATACTGTTTGGCATTCAGGGTTTAATATGAACCACTGCTATTCTGCTTACGATGATGATGTTTCGCTTGTGATTAGGCTCATCAGTAGTGCATATTGAACTTCAGTTCATGCACTTGTGTAGAGCGTGTTGGCCGCTATTCAATTAGAAACAGTCATATTATCACCTCTAAACATTCAGTTACAAACGTTTGTGAACGATGTTCAGGTTGTTTACTCGTCTTTGAAGGAGATACAGCAACTCGTTTTAAATCGGATCAACAACCCTGCGATCATGCATTTTCAATCAAAATGAAATCACGGATTACATTTACCATGCTGCGCAATATTTCTGACAACTGGTGCATCTAACAAGCGGAAAACCGACTATATTTGCAGACATGTGCAATTTCTCAGTGTGAGTTTTCTGGGGAGTTTCTAAGGTAAGTACATTATTTCCAATTGTGATCCAGTGTTATTAATAATGTAGGCTAATGGAGCGCGTGTAACTGGTGGGGGTTCGTATAGACCCTTGGACATTATATTCTCCTGAGGATCCCGCCGCCAGTAACATCTCACACAAACACTTACAATTGCCCTTGATATGTTGGGGTGTCTATATAAACAAGAAACCATCATACTCGGATGGTCGACACCATTATTGTTGTGAATATGTAGATTTTCATAAGCGACATTATGTTTGCTATTCTTTCACTTAAAATTACTTCTGAGTTTACCAGTAACATCTTCTCAAACTGGATAACATTTTTCCGAACAGTACCATTTGGCTTTGTAGTCTTTGTACTGCGGTAGGTTGTTTGCATGTTGTGCTTATGCTTGTTTCTGAAATTGGAATAAAATGATATCTACCTTTCTGAATATTCTGCAAGCGTGACCATGATAAGGATAATCACTACTGACAAGCTTTAACAAGAATGAGACTCTAGTGTGGCGCTTATTTTTGAAAGGGGTTGAATGAGCAGTCTATGTGAATGCCACGGCTGGGATCAGATGTGAGTAGTATTCAACTTATAGCAACTTAATTCCCTATTACTCACCAGACGCGTATATCTACATAATGACTAAGCCCTGTGTCACTGACCTGGAGATCTCATGCCATACAAAAGAAAGATATTGAGTGAATTCTGTTGCCATCACTACTGTTTAGCTGTAACTGTTTTCTGTTAATTATCTTGAAGATTATTTTGAGTAACAACGTAACATGTTCGGTCCATGTTAGTGTTGTTTTCATCAAAAGTCTGAAGATCACCATTTTATGTACCACACTCAATTTATCTCTCCATTCCACATTCCTTTTTATTCGGTATATCAAGACCTGTTTTTATTCACCGGGTGTATTTTTTACTTGTTATTTCCACCAGTTTGTTGCCGAGGGAATTTATACCTTTTGCAAGATTCCTAAATCATCTGTCCCGTTGCAGTGACATTCCCCGTAAGCGATTCTTTGATTCTAATGATTCACAGTGTGTTAATATTGTCCAGCAAAAGTCTCGCCTGACTCAATCCACTACCAATTTAAGATTTCTGCAAATGTATTTCTACATCTTCAGCTGGATCCTTGTACAAGCATCTGTTTACACATACTTCGTCTCATTGTTCTTTCGTTTTTTCCTGTTTAGTTCGTCTTCTACACAGACCCAAGTTTCTTATTCCTTAATTGAATTTAAAAAAACAGAATTGATGAGAGTACACACAACAAAATACTCAGAACTAATATAATTCGTGTGGATTGCCCGGAGCTTAACCTTACACATCTGGGCGTGTGATGGAGTATCTGTACCAAGATTGTACTATCGTTCTCAAGACGTGTAGGAGAGCCGAAAGGGTACAATATAACCAGCGTGAGAGAACGCAGTCAACGATGAGACGATAAATATATAACCACGATGGTGCTTAGCATATAAAATAGATAAGTTTGCATGATGAACTTATTACAATTGAAGAGATCGTCATATGAGCTAATCAGGTAACTTTGTGAGATATAGTAAAGCCCATGCATTTGATGAGAATGGGTTTGCGATTTCCCCCCCTGATCAATGGTAAATGGTCCGTAGTTGATGTAAACGTTGTTATAACATTGGTCCTTGCGGACAGGGAACAAAATCCGTTGACATCTGGAACCATTAAATCAGTAGAATTACAGAGCAAATTATTTTACCAATTTTATGAAGATGTCCAACAAGTGTGGGAAGAACCTAATACAGTCTGGGTGGCAAAATTCAGCAAGCAGAAACCGCAGTTTTGTCTTTTGTCGATTGAATGGTTCCCCAATGCGTCTGTTTTTAGTCTGACTTGAAAATGTTTATTATCCGACGTTAATCTTCGTGTGTGCTTGATGTCCGTTGACGTTGAGCTAATCAACCCTGCTGGAAAAGTAGACTCAAATATTGACTGTCGCTTTCTAGGTTCTTTTGACCGTACTATCATAGTGAAACAGCCGTCCATTTTAATCAGCAAGGAATGATGATATAAATATATATTTATATAAGGATTAATTTTCTATTTAAGGGTTCAACTTTGGACTATGTAGAGTGCAATTTAAGTAGAAACATTTCATGTGCATGTTGCATGTTGGTCATTCGTTTATTGAGGTTGCATCGGTTTCCATGGAAGTGATCATGTTTCCAGTTTGTATCGTGTTTCAGTAGACAGCCGAGGTTTCTTATGAAGCGTAACTTGAAAAACTTGTCCAACTAATGAGATGACCTAATACATTTACTCATTAGCTTCTGGTTGCCTTTCTACCCAGTTTCTCTTAGATGGATCTTTATCGTGCACCCATATTGTGTCAGATAATGCGGAGTTTTGCCATAACAAACAGGAAATCGTTTTACAGCTATAGTTCAAGCCTTATTGACATATTAGCCGTTGACAATAATACTGTCTTCATTAGTTACAGATTTATGGTGTTGGTAACATAATCATCGCAACTTCCTTTGAAACCAAATGTCCACATAAATTTGCACTGATGTTGTCAGCTAGTGTGATAGGACGTCTTTTGTCAGGCAAACAGCTAGCTTGGAATTAATCGCACACGATAATGAGCTCACTAAATATTTCTTACGGACAATGCGTTCAACAGAGTGCACTGTTCAATACTCTAAGAGAATGATAAGTTTAATATAAAATAGCGGTCTTGGATGAAGGGTTATAACGAACCAATTGGAGTTGAGTCACATTAAGTTCTCTCTGGAATACGAATCAGATATCCCACAATATGTAGTCCACGTTGTAGTTGCCAGCCGCAGCTATGATGAGTTTCATACAGTTGAATCCATAACGCGTTTGGCTTAATCGGTTTGCATATGGACGTTTGGCTAGTTCATTGTCATTAGTGTGGACATGGCTGCCTTATAGGGTTGTGTAGTAAGTGTCCATGCTATCATCCGTGTCTGCATATGACCAAACTCGATGCAAGAACCTGGCTTATTCGACGATTGTTTTGAACCACCTTCATGATGACCATTACTGTTTTCATTCAGTACAGCCATCTCTAGTGGCTTGTGAGCACCCATTTAGCTACGTCCGGTTACGCCAAGTATAACAAGAGGGACAAGCAAATTGTTCCACTTGTCAGATAATTGTACCTTTGACTCTATCAAGAATCAGTAGATTATGTGACATCACGTACCGATGCGAACACCAGGAACAGACAGCGTTTGCTATAAAAACCTGAAGCTTCGGCTTTTCTCAGTGACCTTCTCAAGCACTGTCATCTGAAAGCATCCACATATTTTCTTGAGTTAATGCGTTGACTGCTTTTGATGCATGACGTACTAGATTGATAACACGTGCTCTCCTTCATTTTTGAACAGACGAACCAATCTTGCTCTACATGTCGACGGCTGCTCCAACATGCAGAAGCCGCATCAACAACCACGACGAATCCAGAGTTGGACGAAGATGACACTGCCATGGATCCGACAGAAGACGACGAAACTGATGAAGCTGATGAGGATGATGGCTTCCATATCATAGGTGAGACAGGTGACTATATTGAGTGTAGGTTACTTAAGCGTATAAATAAAAGAAACAAATTCCTAACACGAGAAATCATCACGGGATTGATGGATTTTGCTTCTGCCACAAATCGAATTCCATTTCGAAACAATAGAAAGAAAAGATCTCTAGGTGAGGCTAAATTGAAAACAGTGCAAGCTGAAGATGCTGACGAAGGTACGGATGCGCTCGATGATTCCAACGATGAAGAGGATGAGGCAGTAGATGATGTAGGGGAATATTCTGATTATCTTTTCGACAGTGCTGGAGAAAACGAAAATGAAAACGAATTAGAAGAGGAGTTGGATGAGCAGGAAAGTGAGGAAATTGGAGAAAGGGAAGATGACGATGAGTTTGTTAATTCCGAACAAGCGGAATCTGTGCATTTTAATTCTTCGAGTAGGCACATTGATAAGGAGAGTCAACGGACCGACGTAGGGGCAGACGCAAAACAACGGAACCTCTCTAATCTGCTTGAGACAAAAGAACTGAAGGAAGAGGGGCTACGTCGACTAAGAAAGTTTATGAAATGGATGAAACTGAGGGAACAAAGAAATCGAGATCCCGATAAAATAGAGTTTGAGCAGAGGAGTCAAACATTGAAGTGGGACGCGGATGAACTTGAGGGCGAATCAGAAGACGTTGATACAGATGAGGATGAAGAACAGAATGCTTATGATTGGGACCAAGTGAATCTGGAGGAGTCGGACGACGCTGACTCAGATTTCACTGCTGAAGACATTGAAGATGAAGAAGACGAAGACGCTGATGATTTGGATCAACCAGTCGTTGAATATAGTGACAAGACAGGTTATGAAGAAGTAGAAGATCCGGAATATGCTGAATGGAAGCGGTTGCAAGGAGTTCAAGGCTCGCCTGGTAAGCTGGAAGCATGCTGAAAGGTGGTCAACGTTGCACGCCTCGTCCTGTGCGCATTGCATGCTTAGAGCTGAGGATAGTGTGGTATGAACCGTGTGTTGTGGACAGATAAACTGACATTCAATTTGTAAAAAAACATCGGCCTTTATGCTCTTGCCAGTCATCCCGAATACGTTGTCAAGTGGGTTGGCTCGAGTCTATCTATGGTTAACATCTTTACAGCATTTTGTCATACGTCAAAAATGTTACCTTCTCGTCCGCCCATAAGATATAAGAAAACTGTTTGTCGAGTATATAATTTGAGCATTCATATGATGTGATGAATTTATCAGCACCACTGGATAGGGAATGAATGCAGACCCCGAAAATTCTACAATACAGGTTCATCCCACACTGTTAGTTTTTGGTTGTCTCGCACAATACTCTATGCTGATCTCTCAGTCATAGCTAGTGATTTGTTGTGAGTTTGGAAATCCCCCTCCTTCTTCTTCTTTCGGTTTTACCAGTTTTTCAGAAAATTTCATACACCACACCCACTCTCACAGTGACCAAACAACCAACCCAATGGTCTACTCAATCAAGGCATACTGTTACTTTGTGGACCATACAAAAATAATCTTCACACCGAAAACGGATAGTATGCACCCTTGTTTATGCCGGAAAAAGTTTCCTCATTATGTGAAGTTAGAATGATGTTAGTGAAACTAGTCGTTAAACCAGATAAAGGGGGCTTCAGGTCACATTGTTGTCAATTTACTCACTTAACATCTATAGGGTGAGAGTGATTGAAACCCTAATACTCTATATGGGCTGACAAATGATGATTCTAGTTCAAGCAACGCTTACAGGACTAGTGGCATTGCTTATGTGTGCTTTAACTGGCAGTATGTGGGTCAGGAGGTCATGTCACAGACCTAGTTACCGCCAATAAGTTTAAAAAATTTTAGGGTACACTTTAAGGAGTTGGTTAGGGCAATTAGTGGAGAATTGTGGATAGCTAAATCTTAAAAAACTAAATGTAAAGACCATAATTCTAATTTATACATATTGACAGATTATGAGTAAGCTGCAGATTTTTGGGCATCACTAACTGGAAATCACAACTTGACATTCATAAGGAATTTCTATATAGCCCATTTTCGAAGAAGTGTTATAGTCGAGTTCCGTTGGCCGATTAGTAGACATTCAGATACGGGTTGGGGTTGTATTTTAAACTCTGTGATTGTGAGCTGAGCGTGCATTCACCAAATTATCAAATTATCGCATCTGAAAGCTCCATCAAGATCACTTGTAGGTACTGTACAGGTTGTTCAATCACCTCTAAAGGAGATGAAATAATTGACTGGCAAGACTAACAGCTCCACGATTAGTACTTCTCAGTCAAGCTTCGTCGTCACATGCTGATAACTTGTTTCAGTGACAGCCCTCTTGATTTCAAACGTAGCGGATGATAACAACATGGACTAGGAGTCTAATTGAGCCATAGAACACACTGAAATCATATTGTTGAGTAATGATGTATAGCCAGGCATCCGGTTGCCCCCATTACGAGCAAGTGCATTGTATCGCCATGGATCTGGTTGCAGTGCTATGATGGAAAAATTAGTTCACGCCGGAAAAGACGGTAACTCAATGAACAAAATAGTAGGCTTTGTGCAGAATATTCCTTCTAAATGGTTAATACAATACAATTCGTGTTCCAGCTTGCATAACAGTTTTGTCTAGTTTGTGGTGATTGCTCGAACTGTGACTTAAATTATTTTATGATGCTGACATTTGAACATTGGATGTGACATGTTACTTATCATATGATCTATCTAGGTGCCCGTAAACTACTCGCGGTCAAACCGCCCATACCGATAGCATCAACAAAAAAGATGAAAACGGTTACACCTCCAACCGTCCCACAGAAGAAAAATGTAGTCAAACCTACGACCATTTCAACGACAACATCAAAACCAAAAGCAAAAACTGTGAAAGTAACGGAAACAAAGCCGATGCCAGTTCCAACACACAAACTGTCTACTAAATCAAAAAAAGTAGAAGTAAAACGTGATGATTCGGATGATCTGAATTTTCAAGCTTTCCAGTCAGTGCTCAAAAAGCCTGCTCCCAAGCCGAAGCCCAAAGTGGTACGTGTCGTTGGCACACCAAACGATCATGATTGTGATGGCATTCCGGATGATGTTGATGAGGACACTGACAACGACGGTCTACTGGATCGTACTCAAGATTCCGATTGGGATGGAGAACTCAATCATGTTGATCTTGATGATGACAATGATGGTTAGTAAAGTTTGGTTAATTTGAACGGTTATGCTTGTAGACTAATTACATATACATTATATCCAAAGTGACCAACCGTACAGATTAAATTTAAACACTGTCACATTCGTGTCAACGCATGTCGGATCAGAATACGAATACTTGTATATATGACTTGTATTATTTGAGTAAACACTCTTGATTAACTGTGATTATAAACATGCATCCGTACGTCTGTTCACAAGTGTTAACCTACCCTAATACTGGAATCTAAAGGGCATCACTTCAACGGAGTCATCCTACACCACATAAGGTTTTACTCACATTGCTCCCATCCAGTATAACTCGGAGAAGTATAAATAAATAAATAAATACGTACATGAAGGTAAGTTTGCTTGCCTCAACTGAAACGGAACATGCTACCCTTGAATCATTCCCTGTTGTAGTTGTACGGTTCGCTTACCAAGTACGCCACCGGTGTCCTGTCTGTGTCTTTCGTCGTTTGTATTCACTTATCAACTCTCGTTACTAATATTCTTTCTTCATCCGCTGTTCAGCATTTCTGCCGTTAAGATCTACGTTTAACTGGCGCGATCAGAAACCATGGTTTTGCTGTTTTCATAATACCTTTACAGGCACATCTACAACGTCAGACTGGTCTTCCATGAAGTATAGACTAGGTGGATTGTTTGCTGTACAGTCTACTCTTATTAATTTGGCTGTTCTTGCTATGACTGCTTCGTCCACCCAACGATGTTTGTTTGTCCAAGAAGGACAACTGAATTAATGGGCTTATCATTTTCAGGATATATTTGTTAACCAGCTGATCAGCTGATATAAGTAATCAGTCTGAGGCAGTGAAGGTAGACATAATCTAGGGGACTCTGGTGAAGTGCGTACGGTGCTTACTATTTGTTACCATGTACTAGTGCAGTGAATGCGCTTGCTTGATATAGTTTTATTTTCGTTTTATAGAGTACATGAGGTTCATTCAGTTAGGACAGTACTGCAGTTGTTTTTATCTATCCACCGGTTGAGACCTCTACCAACAGAGTGGTTGATGGAAACTGTGAATCCTGTAGAGGTCAACTTCTCTACAACCTCTGCAGCTCAGCCATCACTAACAACGCTGAGATTCTACCGATTCATTTGTTTACGATGTCCGTCCTTTTCAAAGTTATGAACACAATAATGAATGGATATGTTAGTGCAAACTTACTCTTAAAGCTTCCTTCAGGTGGTTGGTTAGAACACCGGCTTCTGTAAACAATACCCCTCTGACGGTTGTTCAGTTAATTATGGTCTTTGAAGGCGATCTAGTGAAATCACGCAGTTTTCTGTCGTTTCTCCAATATGTGTGCAGAGATATTTAAATATATATGTTCATAGTTTTATGTACACACGATTCAAGATTAAGTGAAATACGCCACTTTCCAAAGGTTGGCGTTGCTCTCAGAATTATGATTTCAGTTACCTGTTCTAAACTGTCTCAAGTTCACTTCGTTGGTAAAGCAACTGAATTTCATAGAGTCCACAGTTGTGTACCATGAGAACAATTAATTTCAACAATTTTTTAACTCTGATGTATTCGTGGAATGATTGACCCCATTGAGTTGCCTTGAGGCGCATTGTCCACAGCCATTTTACCGGTGTACAATTATGATATAAACGTTTGACAACATATGACGATTTTAAATGAACCGCAACAGTTCTTTTGTTGCAGTTTTTAAAACTACTACAAGATGATTTCAAGTGTTTCTCAAAAAACCTCGGTTAATTGATGGCTTACATACTCTTAGAAACATGTTTTCTCATGTATTACATGACAACCTTAAAGTAATCGATTTTATGTGCTCTTTTAATTACTTAATGGAGGTAGTGTTTTATTCTGCCTGAAGTTGGCCATCGATTGCAATATTTGAGGAAGATTGGCTTGGGCTTAGAAACAATTTGATTGACCACTGCATTACTGGGTGGTGTAATGTTTAAAAGCGAACGAACGTACAAACCCTTTATATAGCTGCATCAAACAGTCCAGGATGAAAAGAAAACCAGAATATGAATGTTAATCGCTAGTTGTCATTATCCGTTTGTTCTGTTCTTCATAAACAAGGTTACCTAAGACACACTACTTTCGTTAAAACAACACAATGAAGTCTGTCAATGCAATCACTGGGTTTTTTTTCAGTAACAAAGTTTAATTCCTGCTTGAATAGAGGATCAATCATGTCCTGTTTGTACACGCTATGGGAGCACACAGTCAGGCTTGCAGTGTACAACTTTCGTCAGCTGTTCTTGATCAGTAGAGCGGAGAAAAAGCGACTAATAGGAGTAAACGAAATGTTAACATATCTACTGTGTTGAAAATGTGAATAGCTGTTGTCGCTGCTTAGATTCTATTAGCTTGTAGCTACAGCAACATGAACATTCAGTACCAGGCCCAAATAAGTAGACGAGATTTTTGTTTCAACTCAGTCATCTCAAAGTAACTAAGATATTCGTTCGACTTGATTGAATTTTCAGATGTAATGTTCGTTTACAGCACAGTGAATACACGTTGTTGGAGCCGATGACCGGTGAACACTTTATATACTTAACAGACACAAAGAACAGAAAGAAACTAATGATATGGGCAAATTTACATAACTGCTTTGTCTATGCAAAATTTGCCTACGCTGTGGTCTTTTTCAGTTTGAATTACGGGAGGTAATTTGTGATTTAATAGACAACGGGTTAGCTCTAAGACAGACTAACTGCTCATGGGTTGATTTCTATTAGCCAGTTCCTTCTACGGATGTTACTGTATACACATCCAAGATACATATCAAACCTCATTTAATGAAACAATCACGTTACTGAAATTTTTTGTTGTTGTAGTTCATGAATTCACTCGTACTATAACGGGCCTTGATCAAGTGGTGAACAGTATTAGGGGCATTTCATATTGATTAGTCTGTTTGTCAAAAATCTAACATTTGGTTATAAACAACCATGAACCAGTAGTCAATAATGAACGTTCGAACTCAGGGTGACAATGCTGCTTGTTTTGGTCATTTGTAGTTTGTAAAATATGCGCAAAATATGCTATTCTTGTCAGCCTTTCGTAGAAGTGGTAAAAAGAATTTCTGGCAATGAATCAATAGAACGGACGGAATCGTTGAATGCGTTAAGCTTACGCCTAGCAACGGGTATTGTGATAAGTGTGGTTAGTTTGGTTTAACATTTAGCTTCTCTCTGTCTACGTGCGTGCGTGACCACCCTCTGGAATGACAATAGACCAAATTACAATTTGAACGTAAATCGGCTGTAGTGAACGCTTCGCGCGGACATGTGCATCGTCTTGCTTTATATTTAAACAGTTAGACTAGACTTACCTAGGTGCGGTGATCAGCATTGTCCTGGTGTTCGTCATGCCTGTAATCATTTGGAGGCTTTGCTCCTGAAAGGCGAACGGTTTTTACTGACGGGCCTACCCAGTTCAAATACAATAGTTAGTTAATAATGTTTTGTTGTGTGCTTGTTGTTGTACGGGATTATGAGCGAGCTGATGCATACATTCAGTTCGGTTATAGTAAGTTCATACACAAAACCTTCATACTTTTATCATGTTTAAAGTTTCTACTTCACACTTCATACAATAATTTTTATATGATCAAACACAGCTATGGGTCGGTTTAAGTGCGATGTCAGAACACTAATGCCTCGTTGTGTGAAGAGCTTGCGAAGGACAAAGTCGAGTATGTTAGGAACTCTACGATAGCAGTTACTTGTAATCCATAAACCAAGGTATTTGTGCATTTCCGCCAAGAAACAATATGTTTCAAAACCAGTCATACCGTATGTTACGGCATGTATGGTATATTATAATACATTGCCCTTTTGCGGACAGGAAAACATGGTCTGCTACGACTTTTTGCTTCCGTTAATTACGGAAGGTAGTTGAACGACGAAAGTCATTTCAACCACTTCACTCCTTGTAATGAAGTGGTTTGAATACCTGTTTCTGCCTTACACAGTTAGACACGCATGACAACGAAACGAGCAAATGATCCTGACCGAACATTTTCCACAGCGATAGTCGTGTTTCATAGCGCCACATTTAATTGAAAAGCGGTCGCAGCTGTCGCATTCCCACAGACATTTCAATCAATTTCTTCCGTAATGAAGCACTATACTCGAGTTTCGACCATGTTATGAGAATGTGACAGCGGTGACCAAATGTAAAATATGTTCAACTGAAGTAAAATCAAAATCCCCTACTGACGGACTGGATAGTCTGTGGGACTGCAGCGGCTGCAACGAAATGTGGGAGAGGCTCAATTTACGTAAGTGCACATAACTTTTAGGGGCCCAAAAAACGATTAGAATCACATCTGAGGCATTAAACGCTGTTGAAAATTTTGCCTACCAGTCCGTCCCGATCTCCTTGTTGGCACGTAAAGATCGATGTAACTTTAGCGAAAGTTAGTATTCATTATTTCTGTTATCACATTAAAATGTAACCAGGTTCATCACGGAATGTAGGTAGGTATCCATACCTAACGCAGTTTGCTTCACTCGTTTGGTTTATCCACAATACTAGAATGTCCTAGATCTGTTTCAATTCAAAATTGTTTTGTAAAGATCATTGGGAATAAAAGTTTAGCTTTCGTTGAAACCCAAAGGCAGTTAGATTGCATTTGCATGTGAGTTGCTTCCTCTTTTTTTATTCACTACTCTATATCTGTCCATACGAAGAGGTAGCACCGCTCATGCGTCAAACGAGACGTGTGCTGGTGGATAGGTTTCAAGATTAAAAACATTCGTGTTATCTTTTTACTAACACGACAATCCGCAGGTATACCAGACGTCGACGATGAGGATGCCAACGGAGACGGTATACCGGATTGTCGAGCAGACACCTCAGATCATCAGCTGGTTGTCAGGTTCAAGAAGAAGAAACGAACTGTTGACAGTGATTTCGATGGGATTCCGGACGACGTTGACAAGGACGACGATGATGACGGTATTCCGGATATAATGGAAGATGATGACGGCGACCAAATACCGGACTGGTTCAACATTTCTCTTCAAGATAGTGAGTATTCGGTATTGTGATGGTTGTTCGTAAAATCTGCGTTAGACGATGCAGCAGAAGATACCACATTACATAATGTAACAATACGCCTAAACTGGTGTTGAAAAGAATTTACTTTGGACTTTGACTTATAGCTCGCCATAAGTTTGTGGCAACGCGGTGATGCAGATGTCTTCTGCCGAAGGTCCAGTAACCACGTAATATCCTGATTCAACGCAACTTAGTTTGTGATGTTGACAAATCATTGCGGTGGAAAACAGAAAACTAAACTTCCAACTGTACAAAACCAGCTTAAGCCATGCTACATAACTGTTGTTCGAATATTAATTTACTGTTATGTGGTGAAATGTATTCATTATGTAAGCATGAATAATGAACTGTTTACTACTCCGGTTTGGCACACAACGCGTATGAACGGATATTCAGAGTTATGGGCATTCTGTATATACTTTCAAGGTAAACAGCACACAAAATTACGTCCTAAAATTGCACGACCATTGGACTGTTTAACACAGAATATTGTCTACTGATACTTTCGTACTTTGTCTGTGCCAGAAGTATTTGTGCTGTTACTAGATCAAACGCCAGTTCCAAATTTAGCGCTCCATATTAAGGGCATCAGGTTGAATCGAGCCTATTGATCCTATGTTTATCCAGCTGGTTTTGGATGTGTCGATAAGTTGCTTTCGTTCAGGGACATCAGTTACAGTACACGCACATACCTAATCTGATGTACGCCTTTATGTTTTACATCCTACGCACACGATACATATGTATCAGTTCAACATTCTACGACAATGCACTTGCATCGACCGCACTGAGTTTCAAAAACAAAATGGGAATACCTTCCCACACATCACGTGTTGCATGTTAGAACTAGCAAGCAGGCAGAGTTTTGGGATATGTTTGCGTTGATCAGGGAAGCAGCTGATTGGTTTAAGTTACATGCAGCCAGTTGGATAGTGCATCGCACTGCGAGTGTGTGCGTGCGTGCGGTGTGCACGGTGACTTACGTGTTTTTACTACGGTTCGGACAACTGATAAAAGCTAGAAGCCATTAACGTGCACGTACCCAAAAGCGATCGATGATCATGACAGTTTAAGAGTGACCTGCTTTTCCACAACGGATTGCTTGTATATAGTTGCAAGATTAGCTACAAAATAGCCGTTGACATTTGGTTTTTACACTTGCGTAGACATTCACCTATTGGGTGAAGGCACATGCGTATGTGCTGTGAAAAGGTATAGGGAAATTAAGCTTTGGTTCATTAGGAAATTCAGTCAAACACGGTCTCAGCTAGAAATGTTATGTTGGATAAACTGTAAACAGTTTGATTGAAAACGTCCAATTTTCGAATTTACTTGTTCAGAACTGCCAATAAAATCCTACCAACTTTTTTCCACCTTGAACTTTGAGGACGTTTGTCAGTCACTTTGAAACTGTCTGGTACAAGCACTTCATAGTGCCGTTGATAAAACAGTCAATAGTTAGGTGATCACTTCTTACGCGATGAGAATGTTTTGAATTTCGAATTTACGAACCCTTGATACTAAGAATAAAACCTTGTTGAAGTAGGGACCTCCTACTTCGTATACGACTTCCATGCAAACTTCAGTGTTATTTGAGGTGTCGAATAATTTACAGGATTTATTTTGTGCACCTGACAATATCGACGCCGACTACCGATGACGGAGTTGAGCAGTTGAGTCTAGCATACTTTGAGTAGTTCTGTTTAAGATTGAACATCTTGACAATGTACAGCGTGGTACCTAACACCTTATGATAATGTAGAAGATAACTTGCCTGTTATCTTATCTAGACAATTAATTGATTTGTGAAATTCAACTCTGTATAAGCTCTGCTAGTCAGTAGTAATAGCAACCCATTTGATGTTTGCACCATTAATTAAATGATATGGAATTATAGAAATGATCGCCCTAGTTTAGAGACAAAAGGAAAAAGGGGATGCTGCTCAATTCTTGAAAGTTTTGCAGATAAAATCAGACATTTAACACAACCCGCAAACAAACAACCAGGGATTTACGAGTGATAGATTAAGGTGGTATCTGCGAGGCAGCTGCCGTGCAATTTTCACGACTTTCTCCACGAATCACAAACAGTTACGTTGAACCCAATTAACGAACATGTCTCCAAACTCTCCAACTGGAGACGGGATGTATCACGAAGACTTCTAACCGGGAGATAAACGCAGTCTGTCATCCTTAACTTGCTAGTGACTGCCTTCATCGCGCCTTGTTAACTCAATATTAGGCCATTTCATACTTCATGCCAGTGAGCCATGGGCTAGGTAAATGGAGCAGGATGTAGTAGACCGTGGACGATCCGGATGAATGATTTCCTTGATCACTCTTGTTGGTTATCCACTGATGCCATCGGAAGCGTGTGACTAAATGAAAACGTGAAAAATTTCAAACTTAATATTCTCAACCTTCAATGGCCACGTTCCTCAGCCATGCGGCTCTGAATATGACTATAAAAATGACAACCAACTCCGAATAAAACATCTTTTTGATTCCGAATTATTTAATTCGGAGAAGATTTCACTGGTCATAGAATTACGAACTCTTACTAGGTTTTCGACATACGGGACATTTGGACCACAGATTTGTAGGTAGATCGGTGTATCAACAACTTCCGTTATTTCACCGTTCAGTCGAACGTTACTGTTACTGTCACAGTGTTAGAGCATCAACTTTCATCCTGAAACCGCAAAGCCCGTCCTAATATACCGTACAACACATGAAATATTACCCGATCACATTTGTGCTCTGACTGTCAAATTCTCGTGATATTCTGTTTTCAGTTACCATTTTTGTTCTTTGTTTTGAGACAGTGGCTAAAAGTGAAGTGCTTTTCTTAGGAGGCCATTGAATCTCTGAATTCAGTGGAAAATTAAGTAACACATCGTATCGTGTCCATTTTTCAGTCGAAGCCGAAGATGATCTCCACCAATTGACCAAACGAATGGCCAAATACGGTTGGCATGATCACGATTGTGACGGTATTCCGGATGATCTGGACCCGGATGATGACAACGATGGGTTTTTCGATAACAAACAGGTAAGGTAATTCGGGGAATCAAAACAGTGATCACTGTTATAATGAGTCTATTGTGTTGCCTAGAAGATTAATTTTATCAACATTTGCAATAACTTAGAAATGTTGGAGGCAGTACACCGTACAATCACTTCTTGAAAGCGCATGTGATAAGCTTTATATTTTCAGTTCAGTAGAATAAATAAACACAGATATGTTGATAAAAAATTGTGGATTTTGTTGAGGTAACTTAAACACCAAGCAAATTTGACGGCAGATTCTGCATTCTGATAGACTTAATATTAAGCCCTTTTCGGAAGGAAGCAGTAGACTCGCATACTGTACTTGTTAGAGTACAGCAAAAATGTATATTCACTTCACTTTTTATGAGGTAACTGTTATAACTACTTTGCTGATGACTTCATATTACAAGTTGCCAAATTATCATGTCTAAAAGTTAGGCAGTATCCAATTATGAATATTTCGGCAGCTGGCCTAAACGTTCAGTTGAATGCGAAGACTGCGATGATTTGTGATTGGTGTTTAATCCAAATCTGAGTTTCGTGTGCACTGCTTATATCCTCAGCCATCACCTAACTCTTCCGAGTTCATCTCTGATTTTTATCGAGCCACCGACAGCAACAAGTAACACATTAATAATCATTTCTAATATCAGTAGTTACTGGGTTCATGTCGTGGTATTTTCGATTTCCCCTGTCAAGGTTTGGACAACGTGGCTTTACTAAACTTCTCTCATGTGAAATAGAGTGCTGCGTAGTAGCTACGTTACCTGATGCCCATCTTAATAGGCTCCTGCGCATTCTCAGGTTCATACTTATATGAATCGTACCAATCAAAAATCACCTTGTTGCTTCTTCTGAATTGAAACAAACTAACGTTAACATAGCATTTTTATGAAAAAACGTTGATGAATCTAGGTTACAGATTCGACCGAGGTACTTAAATGGGTTTGAAATTAGAGTATAAATAGGTTACATGGCAGTATCTAAGTCACTTTTATCTAGACAAACATTTAAGTGAACGGTATCTTTGGAGAAATTGGAGGTGAACTTTCTTGTATAGAAAATAACGAATGTTAGGTAAATGTTGCTTCCTCTTAAATTGATTTTCAGTCTTATGTGAAGTGTGCGTTTTCGTAACTGCTTTGTATATTAGCACTACAGTACATCTGACCTAGTAGTCAGACAGTTCGAGTGTCTAGAAAAAAAATGACATGCTCAAACAGAACAGCTCGTTGCAATCAATAACCTAGAAAAGGAGACACGCTTTGACTCAGAAACATGAGAAGTTATACGAAAAGTGACTGTTACGGAGCTGAATCCCTATAGTTTTATCTTCTAACAGGCGGTCGTTAGGTCAAACGCATCCTTACGAACTCTTGAACATGAACACTACGAAGATGAGTTGATTTTTTTGACTACAATTTCTACGGAAACAAGCAATGCAGTTCTACCCTAGCAATATAAATTCTAGTTTCACTTTGTAGAAACGAATTTTTGTGATATCAAACATATCAAACTGGTTGTTTCAAATACGGCAACTTTTTTTACCTGAGTGATGTTCTTTGATAGACTGTTTCGGATCATCGGTGTCTCTTTAGTGCACTTTATATCTAGTGTCCGAAAATAGTATAAATAATTATACTATTGGTTTAGTTTGGGAGTAAACCTACTGTTAAGCTCGTCGAGTTCACTTTACAGACCTTGGTGACCTAGACAAGGTTTATGAATACCAATCCACTATCTCGAGTGCCGGACGCTTTTATGCTCATCATTGATTGGGCTGTTATCGGGAGCCAGATGGTTAGTGTATAACGACAGTTCATGCTCCAACGGCAAAACCTGGCTATGTGAGACGCTAACGGCTTGCTGGCTGAACTTCATGGGATAGTGTTCACGTGTTTGGACAAGATGTCAAGAATGATACTGGACTAAAGTCGATGATTTTGGTTGTTATCAGTACTTAATTTATTTCAAAACCCTATCCGTTTTTGTTTTTCTATTCTGTTCTATTCGGTGCCTAAGATTATAACGTTGATTTGACCTATCTGTGTACTGGTAAGTACATAGGGTAAGTATAATCTTATATCTCAAGAGGAATTGCAAACTGTTTACTTGCAAGCAGATTGTTTGAATGGTGGATGCTTGACACACGTAGAAATGCAATCCCATTGACAGCTGGCATACCAGTGTTGATTCACATCATATGTTGCGAACGAATACGGAAGCTTCTTCTTTTCTGTTTGACATTAAGCACCATAATCAGTTTCCGCTATTGTTGGACCAACTTTGGTGATACACACTCTGGCCTGGTCTCATGGAGAAGTGTGTGGTGCACGCGTGACCGCACGTAAGCCTTGACATAGTCTTATCACTTGTGTGTCTGAATGCTCTTGAAATAAGACAGCCTGTGTCCGATTGGTCTGGGCAAGCAATTCATAGATCGGAACTCCTCAGAAAAATATGATGTTAAGTCTGACCATTTAGTGGACTAAACTATAGTAACATTTTAATATTTAGAAGTTCGTACCGGACTGTTGTTCCATATGTGAAGTAGGCCAGGATACATGCTGAAAATTCGTTTTACTACCTGATCACTCAGACATTCATACGACTTGATCCCAACACTTGGTGTACACAACCACACTCATAAAATGACACCGTTACTGGCTGCTAAATCAAGACATGTTTACGGTAAATAAAACTTTCTGATAGAATTCAACACTGTTATTATTCATCTAATGTATGTTTAGGCCTACATCAACCATGTCTAATGAAGGGCAAAGACCTATCAATCAAGCGCACTTTATGTACATGGTAGATATCCGGGACACAACTTCCTCGATCAGGTCAGAGTGTACACCATTGATGAGTCTAACTTCATTGGTTGAGTCATGTGTCACAGCCCAGTGCTCGTTTTTAACGATAACGTTGTTGCAAATGTTATTTTTGGTGTAAAATGTGTAACGGATTGTGACTGTTTACAAATCTCAAGCAGATTCCAAAACAAAACACCATCAGTAAACTACTCGACTGAAATGTTTCGTGAGTCAAATGCATCCGACTTTAATTACTTGCTAATGTTAACCTTAACTTTATCCTGTCTGAAATTCGTTGATCCCGGGGACTTGTGGCTTAAACTGGTTTACTAAAGCAACTGAAAACGTTCACGGTTCTGGGTAGAGAATCTGATTTATTGTGAGCTATATACAGTGATGAAATTCCTTTGGATTTAGGTGTTAGAAACATAGTGCTCATTTTATACGTTCGTCTTTGTCCGAATCAACTCGGCGTGGTGGCGAAAACGAGATGTGTCCCCATTAAAATACCACCACAAGTGACTTGTGCTGCAATTTTCCCTGTTTCTTAAGTTTGTCTGGCTTCAAGTTCAAATCGAATTATGTTGATTGAGAAGCTTGTGAGTAGGCACAGACCTGGATTACTTAAGAGACAATAGGAATCACACGGTAGCCTCTGTTTCTCTTAACCAAGTACGAAGGATTCCTCTGAGGTATGTTCGAAGCCAATAATAATAGCAAGTGTTAACAGTGTTGGTATGCAGCACTCAGTGTGAAAGCAACTTATGGGACGCTTTGACATCCATTGAGGGAAAACCGACTAAGATTGAGAAATTTGGGTGAATTAGAAAAGTCGAAGAAGGGGAAACAAATGTACGAAGAGATGTAAAATATCAAAAAAGTGAGCAAACATTATGTCCATCAAAATGTATACCTAGCCACTTCGAACGCATTCGATGTCTTTTGTAGGATGTTAACCGTGAGTGGGTTCATGACTTATCAGTTCACGATCATTGTTATGTTCTCGTTCACATCAGTCTTGCTATCCAAAGATGCATCAGTGCAATAATAGATTTGGGCGCTACAGGCAAGTAAGTACAATAACAAATCTGCTGTTCGTCAGGTTTTCGGGTACCGGTCCATAAACCCGATTACTGGCATCTGTGTCCGAGTTAATCTGTAGCAGTAGCTGAAGTCAAAGGATACCTGTGTGGCTACGAGTGGTTCCACTCACTGACGTGTTTATGGCGTATTTTCGTGTTCTAACGGGTTTGTTCAAACTGTTGTTAATTATACGATAACGCCTACAGTCAGCTACTTGGGTGTTTACGAGAAAAATACTATTTGGCTAACTACTTCATTTGAATAGGGCGAATCACGTCAAAAGGTTTGTACACAGTACTCTCGTAGTACATAATCATTCGAAGCGGTTTCTGAAGTACGCATCTGGGACTACCAAGAATAACAAATTGAATTCACCAACGCAACAGCTGATAGAAAATGAATGAACCAGATTTTGCTTTTTATTTATTTATTGTCATGAATGTAATAAAACTGACGCATGGCAGATAATAAATCATCCAATTTTGGCAACCACCGAAAGGAATACATTTGAAAAACATCTGACAAAATATAAAGTGCACACAGGAATTTCACCCAAAATAGTACGTTGGCGGATGGGTTGAAAAAAACATGGATAATTTGCCTACCATTCGTTGTGTCCGTGCATAGTTTAGAACAATTTTAGAACATGCAACAGAAAACAGCGTTCCAAGGATGACAGCTGGGTTATGTGGTATGTCATTCAGATGGCCTAAAACAGATGGAAACAACTGTAAACCAAATTGGGCAACAAAGTTAAAGGTTGCAGCAGCTAAAAATATTTCATGGTAGAACAACCACATCCATCATTTTAAACAGTCCAAACAGGCGTGCGAATGATTGCCCTCCTCAAGGTTAATATACACTCTCAGAAGCAAGTCAACTTTGTTATCTAGCTTTTATCTACTAACAATCTGAAGACTCATTAACAGTCATTCTCCCTTATCATCATCTCAGCAATACACCGTGATCTCATGTAACAAAAGATTTATATTTTATAGCTGTGTATGTCAGTCAGCTTTCATTCGATCTTGGGATAATTTTTATTCTAAGACTGCGCATCACACTATTCGCTTCTTCGGTTCGTATGAAATCGAAGTTCTTTGTCTTTGTTTTACGTTCGTAGTTTATGATGTTGATTATATGCGTTCAACAGTTCTTACTTTATGGCATTCTACAATTTATTAATAACCGTAACGTTGGTTGATCAGTCCAAGACATGCTGCACGTTGTGTGATACAACTAGTACAGATTGGTAACACACTAGAGTTATCAAATCAAACAAGGATGAAATCGATCGAGTAATATCACCTGAAGGGTGAACACCCTTGAACATCTACGTGCCATCAATAACACAGTTTCCCATTGAGTCTATGTAGATGCTATTAGCAACAGCAAGCAGTAGTGTGGACTGTATTCGTCATAATCACGACGGGCTTACAGTAGCAAACGAAGTGTGATTCACCATTTCTTGGTATTGCAAACATTTTCGAAGGCTGATTAGTTCCATTGAATTCCCACTCTGTTTGTTTGGTTTACGATGCCTGGCTCTAGACATCACGCAAGTCCCGTATGTGTTTATTTGCTACATGCTATTCCCGAGCTACTGTACATAAATTGTTTTGTCTGAAGGAATTAAAATAGTATACAGGTTGACCTCACCAAACGAACTGATCAAAGCTATATGGGTCAAAGTGATAGATCATCAGCCTCCTTAAATGTGCAGCTGACTGTTAACGTAGGTTTGCTTATGAGCATCAAGTGAGGATAAGACAACAAAGTACTTAGGTAGATTAACAACCAGTGTGTTTCCGTTTGAGCGCAGTGGATGTGGAGATGTTTTGACCTTTGAATAACATTATGAAATTGTGGCTTCAGATGAATGATACTTGAAGTTAGCGTCACATTAGTGATGATATTTATGATTGTAATTTTCAGTTGCCAGGTTTTTCTCAGTAGAGTATGTGAGGTACTTAGTTATAGCCTTTGAAACTCAGGACCCCATTTCACAGGAGTATGCCTTCTGGTTGCTTGCTGCAGTCCAAACTGTCAGGACGACTTAGTTTTCTTCGGACTTGTTAACGTTACTGCATCTCATCTGGTCGAAATCATGGTTAGGTTACAGTAATCAGTAAACAGCGTGGGCGAGATCGTACATGAGTGAACACAGCAATAATCAAACGTGTTCTCACTGATCCCATAATGTTGCGCAAAATACAGTTCGCAGATTCAGACCTGAACCAGCCTAGTGCGCGCGCAACTGATACTGGTAATCAACGTTTGTAGTAACAGAACGACTGAACTCCGACTGAGTACGCCTACCTATTCAGTGATAAGGAAGCGCAAAACCCATAGACTCAATAGTTTTCACTCACTCCACACCAGTTAATTTATAACAGAGTTCCAGACGCAGAATACTAAAAGTCTATACAACCATTGGCTTTCCGTAAAAATTGTTGGTTAAAAGGCATGCTGTCTTGTTTCGTTTCTTCGGAAGTTCAATATATCATCCGAGTCCTACTTTTAAGCGATTTGTATAGAGAGTTTCCATATTTGTAGAGTGTGACACCAATAACGTAGTGAATAACACAATCATCACACATGCAAATAGGTCAACGTTCAACTTCTTATCCACTTCTTGTCCATATTGCCAGTGAGGTGTGGCATGAAAAGAAATACACATCCGAATTAGAAAGTTGTGGCCAGACATGAGTGAGAAAGGATCTAATTGGTATAGTGTGAAAGATAACATATGGGCACAGAAAAATGAGGCAGTAATTATGATTTATATTGAACTATCTTTTCGCACAGGAGCGTGACAAAACAAGCAAGCCCTGAAGTTACCATTACAACATAAATGGTTGATAAAACCGTTCACTTTGCTGATACAACATTCGTTTCTGTCTTATTTTTTCTTAAAATGTACATCAAATGACGGGTTGACTAATATTTTTTCGAGACGTTATTCAAAAACGGTATTCGGGACAATAACCCTTAATAATCGAAAAATATCCATAAGTAAATACTGGATTTTAGTTATCGCAAGGTGAAAGTCATTCACCATTGATTGACTCACATTTCAGAAGGAAGGTTGGCTCCATGTTAGTCCATGTCCTTGTTGGGCTCCCAGAATGAGTTTGGATCTGGGTTAAAAAGATATTTGCTGAACTTCTTCAATGTTAGTTATGAAATTTAAAAATTACTCGCAAACGGTTGTAGGTTAACATTTCGTCTTAATAATTTCACCGTATTTATTGTGAATGACGGTCAGCAGGCTTGTCTCGTAAACTGGAGGGTTTGAATCCCACTTCTGGTCCGTAAAAAGATAACAAGAACAAAACTTTACGTTGATTTTTTTGTTTGAAGTGGACCAGTAAACAGGATCATCAGAGCGCAGCGTTTCATTCTCATAGCTTATGAAAATGTTAGCTGGTTTAAATTAACGATGCAGGTGAATCAGCTCCATCTGGAACTGATACTACTTATAGTGGTCGGAAAGTGAATCTATTTATGTTTTGTAGTTTAATGGTAAATTCGTTCGCTAGTAATTCAATCACTCAATTTTCTCCCATCTAACTATTGTATCTCGTGCAGGATAGCGATCGTGATGGCATTTTGAATGAGTGGGATGACGATGACGATAACGATGGAATTCCGGATAGTGAGGACCCCGACTCAAATGGGGACGGAATCCCTGACTGTATAATAAAGGTGAGTAGATAATGGTTGAGATATAATGTGGCGGACACACACATATACAAACCGGTAGTCCACGATTGGGCTCTTCCTTTCTTGAACTCATCAACTAGATTCAGTTTCCAATATGAGGTTCGAACTTGTAGTCCTCAGTTTTTAACCACGTTTGTTCATTTGAATCTGTTCATTTCAACTGGTTGCTGTTGCCCTCAACGACAGATCATTGTTGATGTTTTCAGCTGTAATGTGCTTTTGGTAGCGTCCCAGTTATTTCATTTCTGATATACTCGATAAATTTGAAGGTTCTCACAAGAGTTAGTTTTAACCACACTGGCTAGAACGTTTGGTACTTTGTTACTCTCGGACTCTCTTGAATTTGTCGTGGATTCTATATTAGATACTACAGCACATGTATGTTAACTCCGTTTTTTGTTACAGGTTTGAATCAGATAATAGCATAAAAACGAAATATGGTTCTCACTTCTGCCAAGATAAAATACACTATCTGTTTTAAATCCAAAGATAATTTTTATACTCTCACATTATAACCTTAGTTGTTGTGTCTCATGTTGTTTGTAGGACACGTCTTAAGTTATTTGTCACTACAAACATTTACTTCGTTTCGTTTTGGATTCAATAGGACACTGATGGTGACGGAATACCCGACCACATCGACACAGATGATGATAATGATGGCATTCCAGACCTACAAGATCCGGATCATCCGACATTCAATTACTTCAAGGACTCTGATAATGTAAGAAACATTTAATGTCTGAGAATTAAAACGGTAGACAACAGTCTTCTTTGAAGATGGTTGTTGGCATAATGTGAACACGCATATGTCAGCACAATAGTTTTACTCTCTTTGGGACTGTTCTTTGATGCACAAACGATAACCTTTGTCTTATATGACAATCGTCAGTGTGGTTTAATGGTTAAAAAAGTTGAACTAGAAGTTGATTTGCGTATTATGCTATGACTGCTGTTTAGATGGTTACTGACTGTGCGAACCGGAATTAAAACAAACGTTGTTTAACACCAGCGCGGAACTAGTCATTCAGATTCATGCCTAAAGTAAGCAGGGAGAGACCGTTGAGTGTAGAATTTATTAATTTTGTTTTCACCATTCTCACACTGTGTTTCATGAAGTATCGCTTTAGCTCAGCATAATTTCCTGTCAATGGTTCACACCGGTTTCACTTTTTCACAATCCGTAGTACTTTCAATCAATATGGAAACGTTATTTAAGAGATTCTTAGTTAATGTATTTGCTAAAAGTAATGACCATCCACACTTCAGTAACACACACCGTTGTAGTCTGAATATAACTGTGCATATTTTAAGTCTCACTATTTCGACAGAAAGCAGACAGTACGTCTTTCGTACTTCTACTAGGGTGATAACAATCAGCGTAAAATATTCACGGTTGATACCGACATCGACCAATCACAACATAACACATATAAAACTTGGCAGCTTTTGATTGGCTCAAATACACTAATTCAGCCTTTCCCGTGGCATTTGACCAATATTGAAAAATCGCAAGGAGAGCGACGTCTACTGAGAAAGAAAGAAAATGTAGAAAATACCGTTCACTGAGTTTTTCTTCAGTTTATGTTTAGTCCTTCGGCTCTGTCAGTCAGCATCCTTCATTATTTCCACAGATCTAAAGAAGGTTTGGATTTTTCTCGTGCAAAAAACAACGGTTAAGGCTTCCAAGTATTCACTGTCAAAGAGACTACAACTTGATGGAGCGATGTGTTATTGGATCAGGTTCAGACTAGTCACCCTCAACAAGGTTCCGTCCAACCATTGACCACCTAACTGCAAGAATCCAACAGCCCATTCCTTGAATGCTTCTATTAACTCACCACTTCCTATGAGATCATTCCCAACTTCCAGTGGCGACTAAGTTCGTGTTTCCAGTCCCTCATAATGAGTCCGTTTACATCCGGTGTGTGCATCTACCCCTTAGAAAAATATTCCTCACCATGACAACGATCTCAGCTGATTGTGGGATGATTCACAAACACGACCACAATTGATGGTGCAATGAGCATACTCTATTTAATGCACGCCTGTCTACAGCGCGAAGTAGTCAGTGTTCGTGTATTATACCCAAACCGATGTGTAATGCTACCTGGTCATTTGTGATAGTTCTGTGTACTGTTAACCCGAGTCTAATCATCATTCGGATGTTCGAACAAAACTACGTGGTCAGCTTAGTCGTAACTCTAAGTTTATATATGACACTAGCAAATTTAGCCTCCTGACTCAAATGGGTTTGACTTAAGGATATCAAACTATTGTTGGGTTCCATAGTTGAATATTCGATGGAATAAAAAACTGAAGATTTTCAGCCAGGTAACCTGAGACCGGAATAACTAATTTTGCCGAGCCTTAAAAGTCATTTGTAATTGAATTTGTGTTGACAGGCTGTGTACATTGTGGTAAACGTACTTTGATGGTTTGAACGAAGAGTCTGAACCAGTACATTCGATTCAATATAGGATGACCTAGAAGCATATCTCACAGTCTTAGAGTCGATGTAAACTATACTTAGGTTCTACAATACTGTGAAAAGTTTTACAGACACCGACTAACAGTGGGTGTATGGAAAACAAAAGGATCGCAAGTATATTAGTCCACGCGATGTGTGTTTAAATATAGTACTGAAGATGTGGCTCCATGTATGACTGATCTATAGTCGTTTCATAAATAAAAACGGCTTATCGTGTTTGCGTTAAAAAAACGCGCCTATTTACTGGCGCCACTGATAGAGTTTCAACGTGAGCTGACCAAAACAAAACAAATTATAGAAAAGGATAAACATTACAAACTTCTTGTGAAATGTTTTCACGTTTTAATCCAGTCGGTGTCTTTTGAGTTTACTTTCAGGGGTTATTAAATCTTAACAATTGTGAAACTCTACTCTAACAGAGTCCTATTCGAAACGGAGTCAATTTCCGCCATTAGGAATTCATTCTACCAAGAAACAAAAAATTAACCACAATAGTGCTAAAGAAAACATTGTATCTAAAGACGCAAAATATTCACCTATCAGAATGCAATGAGCAATATGTATTTCAATTTGAACATCACCGACAATTGATCGCAACTGTCGCATTTCCATGGACAATCCAGTCGGTTCCTTTAGAAAAGATCGTCTAGGGGAATGCGACAGCTGCGATCAATTGTGGGTGATGTTCAAATTGAAATAAACCAAATCCCCGACTACTCATCAATATGTATTGTCAAATTTCCGATCAGTACTTAGAATAACGAATACTTTAGTTCTCAAAACGTTCACTTTCTTTCAGGTAACCAACTACTTTCATATACATATGTCTTGAAAAAGCCGTCAGATAGTTAGAACAGGGAACATTTTTACGGTTAATCGAAGCCACTAATTAGTTTTGATACTTATTATCAAAACGGAAACCGGCTCAGCTTTGTGAATGCTAACTTTCGAATATTTCCGATCAGTTGTGAACACTCCGAACCACTTTTTAGTGTTGCTTTGAGTTAGAGAATTCACAGCATCGATCTTAATGTTTCAACGTTTCGTCATATTTTTCCAGCTAACTTTTGCTAAGCGCCAGGTGTCGCTATACCAACTGTTAACTCGGAATTTACAGTAAGAAATTACAGACAATGAGCTACGATGTTTTTCAGTTTCTTTCCATTTTTGCTGCAATTAGACTTCAGAAAAACTGTCACTGGGGCACTGATATTATGCCTACATTTTACTTAAGTGATTGGACCAATGAAAACTAGGAAATATATACGTGCATTCTGCTGATTGGACAGTATTAATAATGGTGGCAGTCCCTGATTGGTCAGTCAGTTTGGCTTTTATCAACGTGCTTTACCGTTCATCAATGCTGAAAATGTAGAACGCCATTCAGAAGAATTAAGTCAAAAGCAGGCCGAAGTTTTACATAAGTTATCCTCACACAGATACGTACATCCGAGCAGGATTCCTATGACACTATATGAGTGGTTTATGCCTATATCAGCCGGACTGTTCTAAGTTCGTATCTTTCAAGCCCAGGTACAAATGGAGCAGTTAAACTATTTTGTCTGAATTAACTAGGTGGCGGACAGCTTTATATATATATATATATATATATATATATATATATATAGTGTTCGTTCTACAAAGAAACAAAAAAATAATCCATGAAAATACACCAGTACACTAAGCGATTTATCCTATATGAGTTATCTGTATGTAAGTTGATCATCACTCAAAATTGACGGCAGCTGTCACAATTCCACAGGAATTTCATCCAGCCCCTCTCGAAATCTGTCAATAAGTTTAACGGTTTTTATGATCTCAACTTGGAAAGTAGTCTTAGTTGGAGGTTATTTGATTGAAATTAACATGGCAGTTACTGTGTCCTTGTTGGATACAATCGGGTGACCTGAATTTGGCTGAGCGTTCACATATGATGATTTAGTCGTGCCTAGTGTAAAGTCAGTTGTGTATTGATGAACACTGTTGCCTCATGGAAGCATGATCGGAATACCAGTCCAGACCGTGACAAAGATATGCACTACTGACCAGCTCTAATAAAAACAATACTGGAGTCTAGTGTTTCTTTACGGAAGTGGCTGACTGGACAGTCTGTGTAACAGCAACCGCGGTGATCAGCTGTGAGTGATGTTCAGATTATAGTAACCAAATCTCTAAACACTTGTGAGTGGTGCTATTGTAACTTCATCATATTGATCCATATTCTTTTTTTTATAAATGAAGCCAACTTCGTAAGCTTGTAGACCGTTACTAAAATATTCTGCCTAAGAATAGGAAGTCACTTGAAGATGTTAACGGTTATTCGTGTTTTCAGCAGGCTTTTTTTCTAATGCGTATTACAAGGGATAATGTGAGAAGCGTTTCATTTTACGGGACTTCAAATGAGAAGTCAGCAACGTTCCCCTGCATAAAATACTCCTCAATAACATTTCGCTATATCCTATCACATATGCGTTGTGTACCTATTGTACAATAATGAATCATTCAAGTACTGTAGGGGGGACGATGAAGTTAACATAACTTGAAGGAAATTCATAGTTGATTATATATATATATATATATATATATATATATATATATATATATATATATATATATATATATATATATATATATATATATATATATATATATATATATATATATATATATATATATATATATATATATATATATATATATATATATATACATATTAATCCATCAGCAAAGCAATCAGATTATGGAAAGGAAGTTTGTGCATTTTCGTAAAAGGGACATCATTTCCATCACATCAATCCATATCAAGTTGTGGTACTTTGTTAAGCAACGCATTTGAAACCTTTCTTCTAAAGCAATTTAAAGATTCAACTACCACGACTGTTATCTTGGTTTGATGCGCGTAATGTTGTCCACCTGGTTAGCAATATCTGTTCTTCTTATGGACATATAATCGTGTGTCATTAAAAAATGTATTATATAGGATGCAACAAAATGATTTTAAAAAGTGGCTAACCTGGTACTACATCTTATAATTCCGTTTTTTTGACATACTACAGGAACCAGGTGTTTGCATTATACATAAGGCCATTTATTCTTACATCGCAGTGGAGTGTACAATGTGACACCTGTTGTGCATCCGTAATGTGGGACAGTATCAGACCAGTTGGTAATTCTAGCTCAATACTGAACATTTTAATTTTCCGAATAGCTCATTTAACTTGTATACTTCTTTAGCGCATGCCAAAGTGTGCGGTCGACAGATTTTTCATGGTCTTCATTAACTACTCAACTGTTAACTTATTGTCAAAACGCTTTCTTTTTTGGAAGGATAAATATTCTTCTGTGTAAAAATTTTTGAACTACTATTTTAACCAGCCTTCTTTTCTGGTGGCTGATCACGTAGGTTTAATGTTAGATAATGAAATCATGGAAGTTGTTGACCGGTTTGTATACCTGGGAAGCTGCATCAGCGGCGGCGGCGGAGGTGTAGGGAATGAAATAGAGGCGCGTATTTCTAAGGCTAAGGCGGTGTTTACTAATCTGAAGCACTTATGGCGACAGAAAGGTATTTCCTTGAAACTTAAGGGTCGCGTATATCAGACAACAGTGAGGGGTGTATTACTTTACGGCGGCGAAACATGGCCACTCAGGGTGGAGGACGTGAATCGTTTTCTGGTATTTGACCACCGATGTCTGCGTTCAATCGCTCGTATCGGGTGGCACTAACGAATAAGCACCGATGAGGTTAGGAAGCGGGTGTTTGGCACTGATTGTCAAACAAGTTCTTTCGTTCAGTCCTTATACTTTCACAGAC
>JTDE01001284.1:83453-97710 GCA_014338405.1 Paragonimus skrjabini miyazakii
AGACGTTAGGTGAGACGGCGGCTAACCAATGTCAGTGCCGCGAATGTTGTTGTTGTTTGGCCGAGTTGTCTGTGAAGTGAGTGCATTTAATGACGCGGGGCAGTGAAAGCCGTGAGGAATTTGTCTTGCTGATGACGCCTTACTTTCACTTACAGCTCGGTTGTTTGTTTGCAAGGTGTAGGCGCCTTGATGTTGTATGTTTGAATGTAGACGTAGCTCTTTTTTAGTGGTTAGGTGCCCTCCCCTCCCTCTTTTTTCTTTTTCTCTTCCTAAACAGGGTTTGTTTCTTCTTCTTCATGGTTGTGTGGCAGTTAAGCATCAGTGTGAACCACTGATGTATTGCTGTCTATGATGATGATGATGATGATGATGATGATGATCTGGTGGCTGGATTACCGAAAATATTGAGTGGCCTGTAGTCTCGACTAAGCAAAAAGAAACGTCCACTTTTTAGTTATTGGAAGATTCAGATTAAAATTTAAATTCATTTCATACGTCGTGGACATTCAAATATTTAAAACTAATGGAAATAACAGCTGGTAACTGGAAATTCGGTTATGGGCGACACTTGTATTTAAATCTGCGGCAAAACGTGTTGAGATTAGTTGACTTCAAGCACGTATCGTCGGCTGTAAAACGGGTCATTAAGGATGAAACACACCAATATTCGACGCCTTCCATCGTAAGACAGATATACACCACAGGTTGTACATTAGATAATGCAGTAACGTCTTCTGCCTTAACGAACGCTAGAAACACCTCAATTTGACGTTATTGCAAGGCATCATCTATCACAAATTGGTGGTTGACGTCATACGCATAAAAGACATCTACTCTTTGTGATACATGAACCCGGTTGTATTATTTAACCACGTTTAAAATTACTCCGTTCATCAACTATTTAAAAAATCAATGACTATTGAGGAAGTTGAAACATAAATTCGTGCATGCTGGTTACTTACTTCAAATGTTGTAATCCACCTGTGGCATTGTCGCTAAAATAACTATAGTAAATTTTATTATGTACTAACAGCACAGTCATAACCGTTTTAGCTTCACTTAGTGAATAACTAACAATTTTAGCTTTGGTAGATTTCGTAACCTAATCCAACTGTATGTTCTACTAAATGGTCACTTTTTGTTGGCGAATAAATCAGCGTTTTGTTTCGAGTTGGTAAATGTTTTGCGATTCTGATGCTGCTACTTTCAGTTAACAAGTAGTGTGTCACAGTGCGTTCAGAGCAGAATCAACTGACGCCAGCTTCCTTCACAAATATGGTTGTTATCATCTCTGTGATCACTTACTGACCTTGAAAGTTAAATGTAAATTCGCTAATAGGACTATTATAAAGAACCTGAAGGCTCATGTGGTTTAGGATTCCTGTCTGTATTTTTTGAGAACTGTTGCAGTTTTTGGAGGGTGTCCCCTAACATTCACTTTTTGAGCCAGAATATCTTCAGCTTAACAATCGCCACACTCTTTTGACTCACCGAAAAGATAATGAGTAGGGAAAACCTTTGTATGAAAAAGGGGAAATTTGAGTGAAATGCCATTACGCATCGTGAAATCTCTGTCAGTTTATTGAAAAGTATAATCATAATTTGGGCATTCCGACCAGATTATTTTTTGAAAACTTTTTTCCCTTGTATTAAATAGGATGGTATACCGGACATTTTGGATAAAGACGATGATAACGATGGTATCCCAGACCATAACGACCAGGATGCAGATGGAGATGGAACACATGACTATTTTCAGGACGTCGATAAAGATGGTGTACCGGATGCTCTGGATGATGATATGGATAACGATGGTATCCCGGATCATCTACAAGATCACGATTGTGATGGCATTCCGGATATCATTGATCCAGATGATGACAACGATGGTTACTTCGACAACAAGCAGGTTAGAGAAATAAGAATTCATTGCCATTGAAGACATCCGTGGCTCTGTGTTCCACTGAAATATATGCAGTCCAGTTAAATTTGTTACGACTGACAGTGCACTTATCAGATTTGTCCACATATCATGTCCTGATCGACAGAGTAACGATGGCTTAACTCCGAAATAAGAATAACATGCTGAATAAACGAAACCATTTCTGTAAGTATATCAAAGCTTTCATTATGGCCTTGATAACGGTTTTCCGATCATTACGGTTTACTAATTTTTCAGGTTTTTGAATGAACAGCAAAAATAATAACTGACAATAAGTCATATTTGCCGAAAGGCGTCAACTTTATACCATTTATCCGGTTGATAGAGCAAACTCACAATAGGCTTGAAGTTGACCAACCATTACGTTTTGGCAAGACTACATTTGTTTGCTCCTTCATTTTCATAGCCGGTAGATTCGAAGTATTGCACTTGTCCGGTGATAACATTGCTTATAAGACTGCATGGTTCGTTGACTTGTTTGTAACTTCGATGGTCATCGTGTTGTACATCAGGATGGATGTGATGCGTATTAGATTCGTTGACAAAAGCTCCTTGTCTGTTTCGTCGTACACTTATCTCTATAACGGAGATGGACTGGAAACTGTAATCAAGTGGACAGTGGACTTGACATATCAACACTTTATCTTGAAGGTTTGCTTCATTGGTGCATCATCTACATAATGGTTTCAGCCAAAAGATATAACTTACATGCTGTTAGATGTAGCATCCAAAGTGTTGCAAAGTGATGGTCAATAAGGTCAATTTTATGTTAGATGACAGTCATTTTAACTATACTTCTATTTTCTCCTACCGCTGCTTATCCAGAATTGAACACGTGTTTACTAGATTGTATTCAAGTCATAACCACTAAAGAGGGAGCAGAGTAAGGGGATGTAGGGGACTTAAATTCCTAAAACAACTGTGTTCATAATCAAATATTCAACAGCAACGTGAATACACTTTACGGCCAAACAACTGGGGTAAAAGTGAAGCCAAGGCGTCTTCAGCAAAACGGCTTCCTTACAACTTTCACTATGCTGCATCATTAAGTGCGACTGTCTCACAGACAACACTGCCAAACAACGTGGACATTCACGCCGCTGCACCTGATTAACCGCCATCTCACCTAACGTCTTCACCCATTGACTGTGTGGGTCACGAGGGTTCCAGCCGGAAGACGAGCCGGACCTACAATGACCAACATCCTGGTGAACGGTTTCAGTTTTCTACAACTCATGTAAATATCGATACTAAAAGGTTACAACCGAAACTGGTTATAGGTCGGTGATGTGAGAACTCTTGTGTCATAAATGTGAAAAACAAGCGAATCCCTTCACTTGGCTATTACGCTTCCTTTCGCCTATATTTTGAAATCAGCCAGCCGTTTGTGGTTGGCATGCAAACGGATGTGCACCGATTACATCCCCAGAACTGACTGACAAATTTTTTCGGAAACAGTTGATCTCAATGACCTTCAGCAAACTGGTGAACAGCCAAGCCGAACTTGTTGGGTCTTAGCAGCACCACTCTTAGTGCAGTGTGGAACTCACGATCTGCGAAGAGGTGTCAAGATTTCAGGCCATCACAGGCTGGTAGTTCAAACACTATCCCAAGGAGATGCAGTTGTTAGGTTGCAGAAATGGATACGAACTACTGTTCGTATCTGTGGCGACTCTTTATTGAAAATGTACCTCTCATCCAATTAAAACTTTGTGATTAGTAAATGAATTCCTGCAGTGAATAATTTATCCACGGGGGTAGTGAAATTGACTTCGGCCGAACCTAGAAACCACTTTGGTTTACATCCAAGCTCGGTGTGGCGAAAACGTGGAACAAAGCTGTGGTCGGGAGAATTGCGGAGACTACCCGAGCTTTAATTTTATAGCTGGTTTAAACGTACAGACCTAAACAAAATTCGGTGAAAACAAAAGGTGTAGTTAGGTGATCTGTCAAAATCTCATATGACTTCATATACTGTCACGAGTTGCTTTGTCAATATAATTTGTTTATGATTTGGAGAGCTGTTGACTTAGTTAATTCGAAGAGAATAATCAAAAGTGAACTGATCATTGTTTTGAAATTTGCCTTGATTTGACTGACTTTCCCCTGGAGTAGTAAGTACTAATGAAAGGGGGCATTCTTTTCAGGCGCCACCCTATTCTCATCCACAACTCGCTTATTTTTTGATCTCGTGTGTAGACGGAGTAGTTAAAATATGATATCCCATCCATGACCTTGGTATTCTTTCATTCACTGTTGTGTAAGTTAAGACTAGGCCTGTAGCGACTGCTGTTCTTATTGGTGACGATGATGATGAAGCGAAACGGATGGATAAAACATTTCAGCACATTTGAACACCATTCACACGAGGTTGTAGTTGAGCGTTCACATATGATTGATCGATCATGTCTAGTTTGAAGTTATTGGTGTTGTGGTTAACACGCTAGTCTTACAGACACGACAATGTGGGTGCAAATTCTGACTCGGACAAAGATATACGCTGCTACTGAGCTCTACTGAGAGCTAGATTCGAGTCTAATGTTTCCTTTTGAAGTGAGCTAGCCGAAATGCTTGTCAGAATGCAAGGACTGTGATCAAATGTGGATGGTGTTCAATTTGAAATAATCTGTTTCCTCGAAGTTCAATTCAGACCATTTCAAATGCAGATGGATTAGGTCTCTGTTAGAAGTCGGAACGGTTTACAAATAAATTAGAGAATGTAATACCGCACACATGGTAAAACAACATAACCAGCGTTCCTCGTACTTCAATTGTGATGCCATGGAAACCACAGAAATAAATAATCAGCCAAGTCAGGATAAACTAGACGCTTCTGAACAGTAAAAAGTGTCTCAGACAATTTTTGGTAGGTCCGACCCAATAACCAGAATGTGTTATGAAGCAGACTAGGCTGGCTGTTAAGTTGGCATAAACTGCTCCAGAAATGTTACTTTTTGAAATGTTGCCTTTTAGGCCTATATCAAAGTGAGGTTGATGTTTCGTTTTTCCTTTTATTTTGTCAATGTAGATCGTCGAATAACTCTAGTTGAGTCGGTTCACTCATCTTAAGTAGGTGTGGAATATCAGTGCTTGTTTCTTTGACCACGTTGGTATGCCCGTGGTTGTATGTACAATAAATCACGAAGCTATACAGTAGGTTCACCCTAGTTATTGCGATTTTAGTTTATAAAAGTCGAGGTTGCAATCAGTTGTTCTCGGTAATTTTCATCAGGCATATACAATTACAAGCGATTACTTGGACCTATATATAAAACAGGAATATGGTTATACGCAACGTTAATAGTCATGGAAAATGTGAATGACTGTCTACCCGGGTGGTGGTGGGTTTGTTTGTGTGGGTGTGTGTGTTGTGTTTACATGAATCATGTGACCGGTGTGTGATAACGTGTTAATCGGGTTACTGGGATATGGGGTTTCAGACGATTTACACCTGGTTGGCCGCAGGTGGTGTAGGGCCTGGACGAATTTCTTTTGGACGCTTAGTTGGGGGTTGTAGAGTATGATAGCGATTGCTTCTGCCGTAGACAACAGTCTCGTCCTGACAACTCGGGAGTTAACGCGGGGCGCTTTGTAAACAATTTTGAACGCTCCGTCGGGCGTGATTTGGTGACCTGTGTCGATCAGATGCGATTCGATGGCACTTGAGATTTGTTTCGTTATACCATTCCGTAGCCATTTGGGAAGGTGCTCACGGATCTTGTCTAATAGTCGCCGAGTAGTTTTCACAACGTAACCGGCTTGGCAACAGCAGGTGAGAGAGTAAATAAAGAATGACGAAGAAAACTTAGGCAAACTACCTTTTCGATGTGACGCCCACATTGGTCGGCTCTTGAATGAGATGAGTAATTGTGCAACATTGTCTTGACCAGTGTATTTGTCAGCCTGCGACTAATCAGTTCACTAGCTGCATCACCTTTAAATGTCGGACTGACAAAAATCGGCTGAGCATCTTTACATTTCATATTCTTATCTATAACTCGTTCTGGATATCCATTCTGGCTCAGTATCTCTCGAATTTGTCACAATTCGTCGTCTATGGTATTGGTCGTGCATATCCTTTTTGCTCTATCGGTTAGACAGCCAATCAAATTTCGTTTCTGCTTTAGTGAAATAAAGCTTAGAAAGTTGGTGTACTGCCCCGTCCACGTCTTTTTCCTGTGAACTGATCTCTGGAAGGAACTGTCCGGTCTACGTTGCAATAACACATCAAGGAAAAACATCATCTTTATCTTCCTCTAGAGTGAATTGTATATTCGGGTGTGCACTATTAAATGCCAGTAGAAGGCCATGCGCATCAGTAGAGTCGTTGATCACGCCGATTATGTCATCGATATAGCGTTTATAGAACAGGAAATCAGAAATTGCGAGTCCTAACTGATTCAGCTCCACTTTGGCCATAAATATGTCTGCGAGCAACGGGCCTAATGGGGACCTCATAGCTACCCCATGGATGGTAGTTTAATCTACCCAGGCGTCCAAAAATATCTCGTATGTTATTTTTCTCTGTTCTTTTTGCTTCATTTCTTCATCTTCTGCGATTGGTTTGTGATTTAATCATTCCAGGATAGCGATAATGACGGTATTCTCAATGAATGGGATGATGATGATGATAACGATGGTATACCAGGTAAGTACTGTAATGAGTGAATATGATTTTTCATACTGTCCTTTGTGCATTACAATTAATGTATGCATATTCCTACTTTAAATACAAATGAATACTTGGTGATTGCATATGTTATAACTACAAACCACTCACATAGCAGATGAACCTGTTGATTACGCTAGTTGACTGATCCACCTTGATAAGAATTGCCAGATCTGAGGTTCAGTCTGGAAACAGTTATAAAACAGAAGCACTGCATGCGATCGAAATTTAACCAATCGTCATTCAAACGTGCATACTGTGAGTTGTATGGGGTAATACAGAACACACACACACTTCGCAAATGAAATGACCAATTTTGGATTTACAAAGATGTTAAACTCTAACAAGTACAAAATTAGAGACCGATTCTTTTTGTTTACTCTATTTAGGTGAAAGCTCAGGGTGAGTATGATCGATAAAATGGTAAACACAGACTTACTAGAGTAGCATTTTATGTATGAAACAAATCAGCATCGCCACACAGTATAAAATGAAAAAAGTGGTTGCTGATAATAGTAATTGAAGTAGGAAAAACCGCTTTTGATTATATCCCATGCTAAAAAATGATCGCATAAACGATGACTTTTTGGAGAATAATAGGAATTAGAAATTCCTCCGAAAAAAACACAAAAACGCCGGATATGATAATATGGTATTCAAACGCTATTTAGTAAGTTATGTAAACAACTTATTTGTGGATAAAACATGAAATTTGTGTGTACTTGTTGCCCAGAATACTAGTCACGTAAATTAGAAAGACGGAGATGGAAAGTACCGTTTCTTTTTTAGAACAGGCAATGTAAATTCTGAATCAGAGATGATTAACTAATCATTGAGAACTGCGTGTCATTCTCATATGTTTACACGTAAAAGTTTGTATTTGAACGTATTCAACTGTAAACGGTGAATACATTGTATAACTCTTCAACTAGATAAAGATGATCCGGATTCAAATGGTGATGGTATACTGGATTGTCAACCTCGAGACAGTGATGGAGATGGTATTCCGGATCATTTGGACGATGATGATGATAACGATGGAATCCCTGATATCCGTGATCCGGATTCTATATCCTTTTTACTGTATAAACACAAACGATTTTTGGAAGCTATCCCAGGTCAGTACTTGTTTTGTATGAACCTCTGTTTATAAGTTTAATGGGTGAAGTAAGAGCTCAAATTCGTGTTCTGCTTTTTTGGTCGACACATTACAGAATTAAAGCATGAGTGTTACTCATCAAACCTGAATGACTATGGTTTTCACCTAAGATACCATTTTTTTTAAATTATGTAAGAGAAATGATATGTAAACAAATGGATGTTTGGGTGCCCGTCTGTGAACCATTAAACTAAACACCCGTCGTTTACTTTAAGAACCAAATCAGTTACACGACCGAGTAATTAGAACTCAGTGGTCAGTCGGCTGCAAGGAAGAAGACACAATTCATGAAATAGTTTGTAGATGACAGTCCAGTCGTAAGGTTATTGGTCATTTATTATAGAACATAACACAAGGAATCAGTATATGTTATTTGGTATTTGAACATTGAAACACTTGATGTTCCGCCTGTTTTCGCTCATTTCTCCTAATTCAGCGCACTCTGTATCCACTGCTGTAAATTTTCATTAGTGAGTTGTTTGAATCACCTGCTTCTTGAATCGAATTAAAGCTGTTCGCTCTGTAATGGATCTAAGCAACATATAAAGTTCAGGTACGAACACGAAGCACAAATGTGATGAAACTAAAAGAAACTGATTTACAGTAATTTGTGAAGGTGCGTTGGTTTAGAGTTCCACGACAGTGAGCGAAAGTATTTCCAGTTGATTCGATCTGTCTTGCTACTCCAAAAGGATTCCGAGTCCACAGTGAGGGTAATCGTGAAGACAGATAGATACAGAAATTCGCTGAAATCGATAAGTGATTCCGTTAGCCTCTCACTTCTCAAAAAATCGGCAGACAGGCGACACGGATTGGAATGAGAACACATTGCTCACGAGTTTCGAGAAACAGTTTTTCTTTCATTTCATATGGTCTAAACACCAAGTATACATGTAAACTGGAGGAAGGTGAAAGGGGTGAACACAGTGAAAGTTATGGTATACAACATACAATACAAACGTTACAGCTTTACATGTTTGTATGTAGTTGTCCGACTGATCATTGTTCTGTTTATCAGTTCGTATGTGGAAGTAAAAAACAGAACGCAACACTGTATGTAAGTAGACATCTTTCATGACAATGTCGACGCATCTGAAGATATTCTGAAAACTTTTAACATAGAACTATGAACAGGAGAGCAAACTGGAAACAGTTGTTTATTGATGCATAAAAAGTTTGATCGACAGAATACGAATTTACAAGCAGTAGCATGCCATTGGTTGGCGTGTATGTTTAAATTTTGAGCAGTAGCATACCTATCTTCCAGTAAATGTTTTTTTCAAGGTATAGATTAACACAGATAGAAGTAGCATGTAACGTAAGTGAAAAAGAAACATTGCCTTTTGAAATGTACATTTTCTGATGCATCATTAAAACGTAAAACGAAGATTTTGATTAGTGTGAACAGGATCCCATTAGTACAGTCAACATGAAATATTTGTTTCAGACTGATTGCTTTAAATGGGTTGGATTTGATTGGAATACACCCTAATACATATAATCCTTAACGTCATGGTTTCCAAAATTCACTGACCTGATTGGTTTATTGGAATAAACAGACACGTTAATTTATTGACAATTCGTCACTGAGTTTCAGGAACACGTGCGTTTGTGGATATTCACAAAATGAACAATTTTTCGTTTCCTAAGGACGGAAGGGCCGAGCACACTGAATAAGTTTGGAGAGAAGGATGAAGGTGTATTTGTTGATTAGCAAGCCAGTTATTAATCGCGTTGGTCTTAATGCCACAAGTAGGAATTTCATATGGGGTTTCATCTATGAACGCCTAAAGAAAAGAGAATCCCGGTCACATTCTTTCTTGGTCTTTATGGATTATCAACCGATGACTAGCATGTGTATTATTGAAACACCTGACTATCGGTATAACATCTCATTTGCTCCAGCTATACATGTCACACATCGTTAATCTGATCTTTTGAACAAGTTTAATATTATCCAACTGTTCATGAGCTCCGGACAACATGTCGGTCTCAATAAAGTTGACTGCTACCGGATATAAATTGAACTTAGTTTGCGTTTGATCTCAGTAGTTGCTTTTTGATGGACTTTTAATTCAGACCTTCTGAAAACAAGTACTAAACTGTAACTCGTTTTACCCTCCTCGACAGTGGCACTTGTGACTTGCTTTAAGATTAATCCATTCAACCGAAACAGTACGAAATACATAGAAAAAGTTGGAGACATAAAACAGGGACTTGATGGTTTTGTGTTCACACGGACAAAATCATGTCAAAGACACCGTGCGAAAATCATGTGATTACATGCGAGACTATAACTTTGGAAATATGACCAACAACTGTATCTCCTGCGCTCCCATTATTAACGAATCCACTTTTCGAGTATACTTTTGTCGTCACATCTGATATTACTGCTGTTATGAAATTTTCGGGTACGTTAGTGACAAACTCTTGACTTGGGACGAAGATTAATACTTCAAGATGATTGACGATGACGACGTATCTTTTTTTTGTAATTCTAGCCCCCATACATACGCTTCATGTCATCCGGCCTTACCTTAGTCTGGACTCATCAGGTAGAATTGTAGTCTCAACATATTTGAGTACCAAGATTCAATTATGTTTAGCATTGTTTGACCACAGAGTCATTAGATTATGGAATCTAAAATAAATGAACATAGAAAACAGAGCATAAGACATTATTGGAAAGATGTTGAGACCTAATCATGTCTAGTTAGAGTGACAAACAGCCTCTTTGAGTCCAGAAGAGTCTGCGCGGTCGAATCGATTAACTGGATAGAGTTCAGTGAAGAGCATTGCAGGAGACCAGAAGTGATTCTAAAGCCCTCACATTCCGATAGCTCACTTTCTAAGGAAGCACTAGACTCGAATCTGGCTCTTATTAGGGCTCAGCAGCAGCATATATCGTCGTCCGGACCGGAATTCGCACTTAGACCCCCATGCTTTTGAGACTAGCTTGTTAACCACAACGCCGTTAACTTCACAACAAGCATGACCGAATAATCGGCTCCAGACGCTCAACCACAACCTTGTATGAGTAGTGTTCAGCTTGCCTGATTACTTCGAAGGGAGAGTGAACAGAATCGCTCTGTTCAGTCGAGTCGACGACCTCGCGATCAAGACTTTACAGTCAGGTTGAAGTAACTGACTTCATTGAACTGATCGAGCGTGGTCCAAGTGTTTAATAGGGGCTCAGAAATTGAGATTGTTTCAAACTGAATATCACCAAAACTGGATCGCAACCATCGCATTCAAGTAAGTGTTTCGAGAAGATACACTAGACTCGTATGTCACTCTCATTAGAACTCATCCACAGTGCATATTATCGTCCGGACCAGAATATGCACTCCAGCCGTTGTGATCATTTGGTCTTATCTGTTGTAAGGTTACTGGTGTTACGGTTAACAAGCTGGTCGGAGGGTAAATTATGATGCAGATGATATTTGCACTGTTGATGAGTTCTAACAAGGACAGAACTCGAGTCGGTTATTTCTTCTTGAAGTGTGCTAGCCTGAGGGCTTAAGTGAATACGAGATCTGTAATCAAGTATGGGTAGGGTTCAATATTAAATATTCTAACACCCGCAATGTGCTTATTTGTTCACTGATCAACAAATGATATCAACATACCAACGTATTGATCTACAGGGAGCGTTTCTGACAAACCAGACCAGACGTAGGTCTTGGAAATTTGACATCCACAGCTCAGGGGGCTAGAAAACGTAGAACATGTCGATATACGGCGGAGAGTTGGTTTTTTCTTAATGGGTAAACTCCTGCTAGTTAATAAATTTACAGCTTTGGTCGTGATTATACAGTACGGCTGAAATACCCCTTTATATTGAGAGCAGATGATATGTAAGAATACATTCACAAGAACTAAGTGATTGACGCACAAAAACCTAACATACCGATGATGGAAGTTTCTGTTGTATAGTTTAGCCCATTCTAACGAACTTGACTCTTCTTTAAACATCTTTCTTTCGTTACTTATGTTACACTTCAGGAGACGAATATCTCATGGATGGTCTGCTGCTTGAGTTCTTTTTTTGTGTACAACCATTGCCATTTCTGTTTAGTCCGTTTGTTGAATAATGGACTGTATCACCGTTTGAATGATTTAGTTCATTAATTATCATAATATGGATTACATTTTGTAGTACACAACATACCTGTTTGCGTTTCTAGTCACATCTGGCCACGTTCATTCAAAATGTAGAAAGTTCAGTTCATTTGTTTGAAGCCCTTAGTGCTTGGGCACCACAGATGGTTTGATTGCTTTTTTTCAGTTGGTCGCTGCCCTAATCGCATTCACATTTATATACCTTTGTCTACATATACAAATACCTGTCAGGCTTCTCTGCGAACGATGATTTCCAAGATGGTTTTAGTCAGTGCAGACCTTTTACTCGAGCTAGTTTGATGTTGCATGTCACACTACTGGCTTCTGTAATATTGAATCTCTATCGGTAGCCCTGTGACGCATGTTTATTTCGCATCCTAATAGCCCGGATTAGTTTGTAACTTGAGTTGTGTTCAAGCAATAGTTTTCTGTCCGTGTTCAGTCTGGCTACTTTTAAATCTTTCAGTAGGATGATTGTGTTCCATTTCAAAATAACGGCACCGCCACGGTTTACATTGAACATCTGTTACACGCGTATATAGGAAGTATCGATCGGATGGAGTGCAAAAGTAAACAAACTTGTCCAAATATTCAACAAACATTGAGTCACCAACGATTTTATGGTAGTATCGTCATATGTAAAAAAGTGCTATTCAAGAATTTAACACGTATTTTCGCCGGATTCAGTGGGAGCAAAAATATTTCGTTGTAGCACTGTGGTAGCTACGGTTACATGACCTTCATAAAATTGACGATAAAGGATAATTTCTACTACATAATTCCTCAACTCAGCTACTAATAGCAGCTACTTTTCGGGATCTGGAAGGGTAATCACTAGAGTGAGGCAACCTCTGTGATAAGGTTTGACGGATAAATAAAAATTATGTGTGGTATACTGGATACAGGATACAAGGAACACCCGATCTGGATATAGTCTCTATACAGACCGTTTGCCGTTGAACTTACGCATTTATTGATTAAATGACGGGCAGCGGCTTTCGATAGTTCTCCAGGACATCTCTTAAGGTAGTCCGCAAGATGGTTAACGTGTGACATGTCAAACTGAAACTCATTCGGATGGTTTAATCCCGTTTTTGTCGAAATGCGCAGTGTTCGAAACATGAGTTGATAATAAAAAAATAAGGCTTCGTTTCACGCCATCTTTAGCCATTGGATCGTACTGAACAAATGCAGCTCAAACCGGTATACCGATATAACGGTCTATTATGTTCATATGGTCAGTTATCCCATTGATGGATGTCTTGGACTCAATCATAGAAAAAGCGTATTGCGACAATTGTTGCTCACCTCTTTGGCGCTAAGTGGGTTCTGCATAGATGGAACAGTTTCCAAAGAACAACTCTATTTCCTTCGCAACAAGTAGCGTCTGGTTACCCGATATCTTCTCGGATGAACAAGAAATGAAGTTTCTTTTATCACCTATGCCTTCCGGTTTATCTCATAAGTTGTATGCAAAACATCTCAGCCTCCTGCTCGTTTCGTTCACTGACAATTCTACATTCTCACCTCATACATTGCATAACAACAGAACCGTTATTTATATTGTACAGCACTTTCCTCTTTGGCGTCTTCATTCTTTTTTTTACGATGTATTTATTCCAAAACCAGTGAGTAGAGAACATTTTATCATTCGAGTTGAAATAACCACTGGTCTGGTCCTTCGAAACGTTAGTTTTCAAAGGACTTAGACAATGAGATGGCCACATCTGAACCTTCTTCGCAAAAGGAACTCTAGTTGTTTTGGGCATTTTAAAGTAATTTTGGAAGGCGAGTTATCCCAACTCATTGGATATTTGGATGCCACTTTCTTGAAACAGTGAACCAAAAGTGGACATATTTGTCTTCAGTATTAACATACTCGTTTCGAGAAGTTTTAATTTACTTGGAATAGGTGAAGTATATAAATCATCAGCCATGTTCAAAACTTGAATCTTGTCTGTTCGCATGCTACCATCTATTTCTACCTGATTGTAGAACGTTACTTTCTCCCTTTGACCACCATGTAGTGGTAGACACTATTGTGTACAGAGGAATTACCAGTGCCTTTGGGTTGGTTCAAGCTTTTATGGTTGAGCCATCAACTGCCTAGCTACCAGCTTGGCATCAACCCTTATGGTCACAGCTTTGAAACCCTATGAACATTGTTCATGTAATTTAGATGAGACCCAACTGTGAAAAGTCAGGGCTTCGGCTGGATTCAAACCAGCGACAGACACACCATGCCTCAACTCGGCAAGGGCTCTACCAGCTGAGCTACGAAGCCACGCCAGGAGCTCGGAAATTTCACATTTGGACTCGGTTACCCACCCGTCCCACTGTCTCATATGGAATCCACCAAATGATC
>JTDE01001284.1:100779-122433 GCA_014338405.1 Paragonimus skrjabini miyazakii
ATCGGGCTTCTGTGTCATCCCAAAGAAAAACAGACATTTCGTTGCGAATTTGCTTTACTAGATATTTAAAAAACAGTTAAACATAAATTTGAGGTAAAATACGTGAGCACTACTGACGAGCTCTAATGAGAGCGAAACTCGAGTCTAGTGCTTCTTTTCGAAAGGGGCCGACTGGATAGTCTATGGGAATGTGACAGCTGCGATCAATTGTGGGTGATGTTCAAATTGAAATAAACCAAATACCCGACTACTCGTCAGTAATCTAAAATGATTTTGTTTATTGTTTTTATACAAATCAGTACTGTTCTTTATCTGTTTACCAATTACTGAAACAGATAAACTACTCAAAAATACTACGACTATATTTTACAACACTTAGGCGTTTCAGCATAACTATGACCAATGTTGTTGTTGGTATTTGCAAATATCTAACTGTATCAAATTGCACTGGTTGTGGTTACACGGACTAGAACTGAAAACTTGGTTATCGTGTCACAATGCCTACTCGTTATTTTCATAAATGGGGAACTTGTGTTGTTCTGTGCCCGACACAATAAAGGGATGACTACAAGTAAAAACCGTTATTTTGATCTTTTGAAGAATTAACCAATCATTCTTATGAATTGCCAGGTCCAACCCCATTTAAGCTATCTCTTGTAGATTAATCCTGGTTAAGCTTTTTCTGATTCGAACCCAACCAAACACAGGATTTTTTCGCAGTTGGTTCTCATTTTTACTTATGATATTCGTCACACTGTTTATGAGTATACCAAACACGTGAAATGACGGTTAGAGGGAAAGCATCGCAAACTGCTCTCATCACTATTTCGATCCCTTGTGACTAGTGGTTGCATACTGGCATTCCAAAGCGGACTGCGTTCATCCACATAAACGGGATATGAACAAGGTACACATCGATTAACTCGATGGCTCTTGGTGAATACATTGGGGATGTGCGTTCGTTTCCTTATGTCAATTATAATTAATATTCTAAACTTACTGAAGATTGCTGCAAAATAAACATCGTCTGCAGGTAGGCTCTTTGGCTAGTTCACTATAATCTGTAAAGCGTCATACTTGCTCGCGGTTGCTGTGTGACAATAAGTTATTTTGACGCACCAACAGAGAATACTTTCGCCTCGAGATTGCACTTCCAAATCGTTCTGTTGATTGAGTTCCTGAGTTAACTGCAAGAAAAGCTAGTTCTCAGAAAGCGTTACTGGTGAGTAGTTGGAGATTCCTAGTTGAACGTCACCTACAATTAATCGCAGTTGTCGCATTCCCAGAAAGCATGTTTACGAGGCAGAACAGATCCCTTGATACACACTTTGGGCGATTCTTAGCAAGCTGGACAAATTCGACAAGTCCACACTCAAAATCGTTGTACAGTTTGCGATGAGAAGGTAGAATTGATAATGTTTTTGCATGAGTAACCCACAACACCAGACACACAATATCGTCACATAGCCGAACACCCTCTCAATATGTCTGGTCTACTGTAGCTCTCCGCAAATGATTGTTGGATCAGTGGAACTTCGTGTGGTACCTTCGTATTTTCTTGTTTGGTATTTCTACGAAGCGATGAATCCGTTGAGGCATGTTTGGTTTGTTTGTAGAAAGCCGATCCTAAATTTACCTTCATTTGTCTTTGCTGTGTACAATAAACGATCGTGAGTAATTTTGTACCATAATTGCACATATAATGTTTGCTTTTTTTATAACTATCATTGCTTATCTGTTAAAACTTCCTTCTTGGTATTGTTTAACACCTTCTCATCTTGTTTTAGTGAGTTCATTTCCCATTGACTGGTGACTATTTTGCAGACTCGTATTCAGTTACTCCATTTTGAATGCCTTTGATGTATAGTTTATGTATCTGGTTAATTCACATTCATAGCGAGATAGTACCTTTATAGTGATTTTACTAAACAGTATAAATTCCAATCCTTTCGATGACCTTTTCTGATGTTTTTTGGACTTACAAAATAGTCCCGTTAATCTCATCGTCTGAATAAGCGTTATTGAAATTGTCGAGTACGCTTTGCTGAGTGAGTTGCCCTAAATCGCCAGCAGAGATTTAACAAGGATTATTATGAGAAGTGATGGTTTTATGCTACGGATTCCGTCTATCACTTGGTTTATGATCTACGTTTGAACCATTTTTATGCCAGTATTTAGCTGTTACAGACCCAGGAGTTGTTTGCTGGTTCAGTAACGAGTCTTTGTAAAAATCCAGAGGTGTCGCATTAAATTACTTCAGTCGCCATTCGATCGGAGAGCCCCTAAAATTATTTTTGTGGCGGTTAAGCATCAGTGTGAACCACTGATGTATTGCTGTCTATGATGATGATGATGATGATGATGATGATGATGAAAATTGTTATACTGTACTGAGAATAAGACGAAGTCAGCAGTGGACCGGTACCGAAATTGTCTATGTCATCTTCACACTATTGATTTGACAGACCATCTATACGCTGATGCATTCCGTCATTAAACAAGTAGAGTAACGTTCGTGTCTGTGTTGTTCGACCGATCGGAGACACTCGGTCACTACGTCAGCATGCAATCAAAATGTGATTACATGTTTATTAAGTTTCACTGGCGTACATGAAGACAACAAGCATACATCTAAATGCGGAATCAAGCGATCCAAGTCATGGACCAGTTATGCTTTTAATTTTCTTGCAGGCATATATATATTTTATAGAATCCTAACTCACACGTAACCCTCAGTTATACTGAGCTTTGGACAACATCGGTCTACACACTGTTTGATGACCAGTCGAAATTCATGCAGAGCAAAGCCGTCAGGGTAGTCTGTAGATCGAACGTCAAAATGACGTTTTATTTTTTCAGATGAGTTTTCAATTTGGAATAGAAATTGTGCGAAAACTATTGATCTAATTTTTGACCCGTTTGGAACAACAATAGTAAACAATTTTCTGATAAATATCACCAAAAGTTGAACCGATAAAATCAATGATATATACCCCTCGGTTTTAACAATGTAAATAAGTTGAACATCACCCACAAGTGATCGCGGCTATTGCATTCCCATAGACTTTCCAGTCGGCCCCTTCCGAAAAGAAGCACTAGACTGGAGTTTCGCCCTCATTAGAGCTCGTCCGTAGTACATGTCCTTGCCACTGCCAGGAGAGCAGTTCTAGTCGAGGTGTCATCGACTGGAGTTATCAGGACAGTTACTGTGTCTCCTCTCGAGACGATCGGGCAACCTGATCATTACTCACAAGCAGATGTGGTTGAGCGTTCGCATATGATAATTCGGTCGTGCCTCAAGAAAGTATGACCGGATTTCAAATCCAGGCCGTGACAAGGACTTGCACTACTGACGAGCTCTAATGAGAGCGAAACTCGAGTCTAGTGCTTCTTTTCGAAAGGGGCCGGCTGGGGAGTCTGTGTGAATGCGAAGGCTGCGGTCAAATGTGATTGAGGTTCAACTTGAAATTGACCAAGCCCCCGACAACTCATCAGTAGGGTAAATAAGACTGCTTCGTTTTTGTTGTGTGGTAGCCGTCACAAGCTAAGTTATTGAATCGGCAGTCAGATGGAAGGAAATTTGCAATTCAAGATTTATCCATCCAACGACTTCAACCGAGTTTAGATCAGGTTGTAGAAAAGAGCAAAAAACGTTCAGATCAGTTTGAATCGTTGTTTACGTGTCCAAAACCCGTGTGAATATTTCAGAGAGTGAACCCTGTATGCGAAATTGGTCCGGACTGTCCAAACAATTCCAGTTGTTTGAATTAGCCCTACTAGTTAGATGTTTTCATTTATAGATCTATCAACCATATCCCCTTAAATCAAAGAGTCTCATCCTAGCACTTACACGCTCATAACAGTAAATTTACACAGAAACTGGTTGGATAAGACTGAACAGAAGAATCACCTAGAAGGCGGGCGAAGTAATCCGGCGAATTATGTCATTAGATTAATTCTTCTTGTGAGATAATAGCGACCATCTGTACGTCTGCGCACCAAATTTGGAGTGTCGGAAATGTTTGTAGGTTTCCATTAAAACATAATACTTTGTATTTGTCATTCAGTATATGACAACCTTTTCAATTACCACCGTAGCATAGGTCCACATTACTATAAAACGATTGCTTCACTGCTAATTTCATGATTTCACTGCATCATATTGACTTCATTCAACTCCACAACAGGTATTCCCGATCATCTTGACCCGGATGCTAATGGGGACGGAATTCCAGACTGCAGACGAGACGATGATCTTCATTATAAACTTGTCAAATCGCCATCTGGGTTGATCAAAAAAGTCTTACGAATACGCAAACCAACGCAAGAGGAACAACACATGACATTTATGGTAAACGAGGCCAAACGTAAATTAATCAAGGTGCGCGCCATGCTCAACAGTCCACCACCAAAGAAGCCTCTACAGACTGCCCATTCGATCAAGTCAACTACCATGAAGCCAGAACATAATGCAGCGCAAGCGAACACAAAACCAATTCATCCTAAGATTCTGAAAGTGGCCAGCCCATCAGGTCAGAACATTAAAGCTAGTAAACAGCCCAAAATACCTGATGTCAAGACTCAGAAAACAGCTGTGCCTCCAAAGCCGGTTGTCACAAAAACCGTTCAACATGGCAACAATCCTCCTCGGGCTGCACGAAAATTGGCCAGTTATACACCTAATACTAATAAATACTCGGTTGAAGAAACTGTGGAGAACAAATGGAATCCGGACGAAGAAGACGAGGAAGAGGACGATCTGGTCGATCTGATATCTAAGCCGGAAGAGGAACCGCGCGGCGGAAGTTTTCTATTCCCTGGAGCAATGGCAACCGATGCACAAACAATCAAAAAGGCAGCCTTACAGAAGACCAAACTAGAAGCTCAGATGAAGAAACCAAAGCCAAAGAAACCTACCGAGGTTAAAAAGGTATAGTTGTGGTCTGTACTTCTCTGCATTAACTTTAATTCAATTAAATAAGGTAGAAAAGCTTAGTACGGATAGATTCTTTGATGAAAATACATGCATTATAAAAAGTTCCTTTGTATTCGTATAAGTGTGCAATCAACAGTAGGCCTTATATGCTGTAACAACGGTAAAGAGAACACGTGATTCAGTAGAAGTACATACTATATACTATATACTACAGCTGCGATCAATTGTGGGTGATGTTCAACTTAAAATTAACGAATTCCCCGACTACTCATCAGTAACATACTATATCGTCGCATTTACGAGCTATCACGTCAATGTTATGTGAGTAGACGAATGAGTCGTTGGCCCTTGAAGGCGCGACCAATCAGAACGCAGTGTGAGTGATAAGACGAGTGTGGGGCACACAGGCGACCCTGACGCGTGGGGTGCGTCAACGCTTAGTCGCGCAGATATAAAACAGCTGGCACCAGTTTTCGCAAGAACAAACAATGTAAACTTTTATGGGGATCAAAAGATTGATCACGTAATTGAAAGGACATGAATATCGGAATATTCAGAATATGCTGCAAAATTTATTTATGTAGACTGGAACTAAAATTTGTAGCACAAATATAATGATGAAACAGCTTTCTGGACTGTTAGTAGATTGTCTTAATAATATTGCTACTTACTCAGTATCATCTTAATCAAGAGGCTGTTAACGCCAAAAATTACTTTATTGTGAATGCTGGAAAATACCGTGTGAAAATCAACATTGTGAACAAGGGGCACAAGTTTGAATGCACTGGTTATTTTGGTTACTTTACGACCGATCTCTCTTTTCCAGTGAACAATGGTTACGCTTCCAGACAGACAGACGTTTTCGCATTCGAACTGCATACTACCTGAGTCCATCATAGTCCATTATAATAAATAGAAGTCATGGAATTGTTATAATTTGTAACATAGAATTCCATAGTGTAAAATTAAAGAGGTAAGGTTGAGGATTTAATTAGACAAACTCCGTGCAACGTTCAGGATTAAACAGTGTGGCAGGCTGACAGAGACTGAATTATAAGAAAAGAATAGTTTGGTTTATCTAGACGCTAGACTTTGAATGCAAAATGTGCAATCAGACAATCACAAGTTCCTACATTGTTCACATTTACTAAACTTTTGTTTAAATTAGAAATAGGTTAGGGATTTCAAGTGAAGTGCAAATGAAGCACACTTAAAATAACTTCTCATTAAAAGGGTGTTGAAGACCTGAAACTAGAATAATCAATCGATAGTAAAATGCAGGCAACAAGGCTACGGTGGGACAGAAATTAGATCCAATAGGTATGTCGAGATAACTGAAACATGTATAACATAGAGGTGAAGGATGTAGAGTTAGGATTGGAGGGATTCATTTTGACTCAGTTTGGCCCGGTTGGTGGTCTGTTTACTGTGTTGAGTAGTCCATTGAAAGATAAATGACTCCAACATGTACAAACAACTCCCAATGAAGCACGGCAAGCAATCAGCTTCTATGTGTCTCGCGTCTTTCTTACCAGATAATCATTTCGATCCTAATGTTATGTCTGCCAGTACATATCCTTTCATTAATGCCGTATCAAGCCCGTTCAAACGTCACCTCAACGGCTAAAACTGGAATGAATACGAAATTTGAACAACACCGTTAGAACACGAAAACTGGTAGATGCAAGCATTTCGTATTGACTCATCAGTACCAAATTTACAATAACATGAAACGGTTTTTTATATCGAACAGTTTAGGGGTGGGTAGGATGGATAGTTGATTGATGGATTTGTGAGCTCGTTGAAACGAGCCACATTACTTTGCCTCTGCCTAGCGATATTCTGAAGGAAGCCTTATTGTTATGCACTGAGAACGTCAGCTTCCGTTTTCTTGATCGGTGCTACCGCCAAATAGATGGGGTAGCCATGGGAAGTCCATTAGGGCCAATCTTAGCTGACTTTTTCATGTTAAAGATTGAACAAGAGTTAGCCAGGGACATAGCGAGTCTGTCATACTACAAACGTTACGTTGATGATACCCTAGTATTCAGTCGGTCCAAACAGGCAATAGATAACCTAGTGCAGCGCTTAAATAGTTGTCATCCCAATCTGAAGGTAACGTGTGAATTTGAGACTGATAATTGTTTGCCGTTTCTAGACATACTCATAAGTCGCCGGGAAGATGGTTCTATCAAAAGAGGTGTTTATAGGAAATCCACGTGGACTGGTCAATACCTAAACTTTAGTAGTTTCACACCGATCCATCAAAAGCGCGCACTAGTGAATACACTATTCACACGCGCAAGACGAATCTGTACACAAGACAGTCTTGTGGAGGAATTAGAGTTGATCACGACTGTACTCCAATCAAACGGTTACCCAAAAAGCTTCATAGAAAGACACAGTAGGCCGAAACCGCCGTCCGAACCGGTGGTCACTGTAAGAAAGAAGAAGGTTTATATAGAATTGCCTTTTAAAGGCGATTATAGTATGCACCAAACAACACAAAGACTGGTCAATTCGATTAAACGAGCGTTCAATGCAGCCGAACTGTGTGTACTAGCTCGAACCCAAAAGTTGCCTGTGCCTTCAATCAAAGGAGATCAACCTGTCGGTGCCACCTCACACTGTATCTACCAATTCACATGTAACTGCAAAGAAAGTTACATAGGCAGAACCGAGAGGTGTTTGATTTCCAGAGTGAAGGAACACTTGCCCAAATGGGTTCAGAACTCAGTGTTACCGAAGAACGGCAATGTTATTGAAACACGCAAACAACCAGTGTCCGCCATCGCAAGACTCATCCTGACCACTGGTCACGTGATCGATCCGGCTTGTGCATTCAGAATTTTATTACGTCATCCCAGTTCAAGATTCTTGCGGTTTGCTGAGGCTGTTGCAATCAATCGACTGAAGCCGGCCCTGTGTGTTCAGAAACAATTGTTCGTGAATTGGACCCTACCCTGGACTTAGTGATCTTTTCTAATCCATCAATCAACTATCCATCCTACCCACCCCTAAACTGTTCGATATAAAAAACCGTTTCATGTTATTGTAAATTTGGTACTGATGAGTCAATACGAAATGCTTGCATCTACCAGTTTTCGTGTTCTAACGGTGTTGTTCAAACTTCTGAAGGGAACGAACTGTTTTAAATACGAAATTTGTTATATGATAGGCACTCTACCTAACAACATCCGCAACAGGATTAACCAGTTACAGTGATCAAAACCAACGGACGCCTACATAAATAGTAATCCGAATTGACTTACGCTGTATCACCTGCAGCCTCATTTACACGCCGTATATCCGGTGGAAATTCGAGGAAGTAAATCTGGAAAGCTTGCGACTAGAGACCATTGTATTCGAACCAGTCAATACTGGCTGACCAGAGGGTAGACTAGTTAGAAAGGCAAACCTTTATCCTTCGAAAACAAATGGTAAAAAGACCACAATGTTAAAGCCTAGGGTGGGTAGATTTTTATGAATTAGAGCAAACAAATTACCGTTTGTGTAAGATTACAGAGATAAACAATGAGTTAACTTTGAACTGAGAAGCAAACAAAACCTTAGACCTACAATGAATCGACAAAGTTGGGGAAAAGCAAAGTTAACAGATCACTATGAACCAGGTTTCGAAAAAGGAGAGCAAGTGACATACCAAACGATCTTATCTTTGGTTAGTACGATCGACTGACGTACACACCGTGTCTTCGTTAACGGTTTGCCGTGAGTCAGTCCATAACTTATCAATCCGAGTCAGCTAGCGTGGTTGTGGCCGCATTCACGGTCAAGTCACCACGGCCTGGAGTGCTTTTAGGTCTATACGTTACTCGCTTGAATCCACGGCCGCACAGCTGCCGTTGCGTAGGTTTGCAGACGCTCGTCCAGATCGCACTTCTCTAGTTTGTTCAGTTCAATTCTGCGTTCTCCTGCTATCTACGGTTCACATTACAAATCTAAAGACTTACTTGGATGATATCCTGGTAACACAGTTTCTGGTTACCAGACTTTTGCTTAACTTATTTATTTGCCTGTACAACAACTGTTTTGAGATCTGTTCGTCGGTTATCAGACGGACGTATTCTAACCAACAAGGCTGGTTGAGCATCAATATGAGTTCGACCCCGTTCACATCTGCTCGTCGATGTACTTCGGTGTACTTCGCTGTTCGAAAACAGCTCGATTTTTGAGTACGTCCGCTCACATTTTGTGGTGCGCTGGCAGATCTGTCGACGGACTGCCGCCCAAATAGCAGAAATCTGAGTACCTGTCCTCAGTGTCTCGACTGATGCTATTTTCAGGTGTAGTCTGTTGTCTCTACCCGCAGAAGGCTGAATAAAAGAAAATGTCTCACTTGCGTTAATATTTCATTCACATCTGGGTGTCCCGGTCACGAAAATCGTGGTCATTTGGTGCACTTTCACCTCACCGTGCGCACATAGCATATTCTAATCTGGAGACGTCGGTTTTCGTTAGTTTGTTTACATATGGGACTTGGAGCGTTGAAACTTTTCCCGTTTAGACACGACCGTCGTTCCATGTACTTCTTGAACATCGTCGTCCAGATTGTGAAGAAAAACTGTTAGAATTGTATTTGAATACAAGCCAACCGTGGGTTTGTTCTTGAAGGCGACCTTGCTTCACTCCGGTGAGTATGTAAAAATTGTCAAAGGTCTATCCCCACGACTGTTTTTTGCATTTAAATCGTATCAGCGTCCCACGCAAAATGATGAACTTACCTGAACTTCGAAACTTACTATGCGCCAGCCACAATTCCCCACGTTTCAGGAGGATTTATCACTTTGGCGGAACCTATAAGACGTGCATCAATGGTTGGTTACGTTCACTACACCTTCTGAATCTGTCGTACAGTGATCACCACATCAATGGTACTTAGACCCTCCCGGAATCCACATCACTTCTCATCACGGACATTCGTTTTCAGGATTTACACATGAAGTGGAATTAACAAACTTTTTGCTAAAACTTTTCCCGTACAATTCAGCAGTTACGCTCGTAAAGTTACACGTCGCAATATTGACTTCATAGGACTGCTTAGATTGTAAAGCTGAACCCTTTAGTTATTGTTTAGCCGACACATGTGTACACGGCATCTGATTGTTAGGCACTCACACTTGTTGCTGTATCGGGCAGTTTTGGACACTGTTTAGACAGGCAGTAATGGGTCGAATTGCATGCTATTGGGTTGGTTTATTTTAAGAAAACGAACTGCAGCTACGTTTTTATATCAGCTCCTTTGTAACACTGAATGCAATCGGAATAGAGTCCGACTGACTTCGTCGGAATTGGTCATTTTTTGTTCATGTTAAGTCTCGGTGCTTAAATATTTCTCAACTTGTAGATAACAATCTGTTTCAAGTTGCCGTAAAGCCATAATTCAAAGGATGTAGGTCCAGAACTGTAGACGGTCATCCAAACAGTTCGTCTTTAACATCCATTACTGACCAGAGATATCACTGAAACAAATATATGCACAAAAGGATTTGGCGGCGTACCCTTTAGATGTCTGTTTGATTAGGATTGTGTAGTCTTGCAGCACTGAATGTGGGGATGCGCTTAGAGGTAGCAACTTCAGAGTTGATCTAATATAACGTCATCTGTGACGCAGGTTGAGAGGATAAGGTTTTATAACACGTTTTCAGACTGTTAACCTGGACTATCAGGTTCGCTCCACTACGAGCACGACATCTAGCATAGACCTTCAGGTTTGACCAAACTAGTAGTGCGGTTGGAAGTAGTTCGTTCGAGTGAAAACAAGTCCCTCCACCAAATGTCATTCTCCGACTGGTGATTACATGGAAACACCGTGAATAAAACGAGAAGTCTTTATCAGCTTCCATCACTGACAGCTGTTGATAATGACACAAGTAACTGGACCTACATCTGTACTCTTCCAATGTTATTGTCCGAGAACTTATCCGTCCGGAACTGTGACTGCTCCTGAGACATCGCGTGTGGTTGGGATTTCCGTTAACCTGTTGGTCTACCGGAAAACTTTCGTTCCGCAACAAAATCCCGTCGTTACTGGTTGGTGCCTTTGCGCTTACCACACAGCTACCAGAGAAGCTGAATTTAACGGTCTAATAGTCATCCCTGAATCCTGACTGCCTTGTAGAACAAGCCAACTCACTCAGTCGTACAACGCTGTCAGCCGTGCGTTCAATATCTTGCTCTACCCTCAGCTAACCGACTGGCGAACATGTTCCGCTTGTTGGAGGGCGTGACACGTGGTCTGCTTGCCCATATGCCTGTTGCGAACACCGCTGCATACCACACGCCTGTGTTCAGGTTCCAGCATACGTAGCCTTAAACGCACGCGGGCAAACCGTCCGTTTTTGAAACTGTAGAAATGAACGTTTATGAACATGGTATGATTACACACATGGTCACTGGACAGCAGAATCTGAGTAGTCCCATTTTTTCAGTGTTTGGCCAAGCGTTTGACAGCCGTATTCAGCAACAGGATTTTTATCAGGTCATTTAAATATATCAGTAGACATGATGGACGAAGCTCGCTAGGGATCAAACATTCCCTAGTACAATTACAAAATTTCTACAATACCTCAGATGTTACACGAATGTTCTCCGGTGAATCGGTAACATATTAAAGTGGCAAATTTTGTTCCGTCATTAAACATCAATCGTAGGAGTTCTCGGTAACATTGAAGGGTTGCATTCACAGCCGTGGGATTATTTTGAAAGTATTTCAAACGTTCCACTGTTTATTCTGTAAACATTCATTTTTAGTCCGAGATAAAAGGTCTGTTGTGAAATTGGTATCGCTCTATGCAAACATCAGGTCTGATGAATGCAGCGGGCGGAGTGTACTTATAAACGGCGTTCAGTACTTTACTCTTACAGGATGTGAATCTTGTACACTCTAATAGTGTTTTTTAGTTTTACAATAGTTCTGTATATTTTCCTCAGATGCCGGTTCAACTGCAATCGAGTGAACATTATCCCATCTCTTAATTTTGTTTTCATTTCCCGGTAGCTACTATCTGTCCTTGATTAGTTTCGAACACGAGAACAAATATCCAGTGTGCAGTTTAAACCTTTGTGGTTATCAGTCCAGTGACAGTTTGAACCGTAGTCCAAATTCCCCAAAGAAAAAATGTAAGGTTCTAACGAATTTTGACCGTGTCTTCTTTGTCCACTAAACCCTGAGATTAACATTTTGTTTGTCACAATCATAGCGAAAGCCTTGAAACCACCTGAATTGTTATATAATAACATAAACAAAACAGTTATGGCAAATTTTTATTCTATATATCCAACTTTAATTTAGTAAAATGCTTACCGTCAACTGATGGATGTCTGATCAGTTTAATCTCTATAACCATTTCACAAATTATGTTTTCCTTCCGATGTTCTGTGCATTTCAGCCTACCAAACCAACGGTCACCCCAAAACCTACCATTTCTAAAACCGCTAGTGCTGCAAAGAAACTACACACTTGCAGTGCACCTTCGTGTCAATCTCGTCCAGGAACTAGATCAACGGGTGGCGTCCTTCCTCTGCCTGCTACAAAGCAAAAGCCACAAGTGTTAACTAAAAGAGGACCTGCAAAAGTACAATATGATGACGATGACAACGACGAAGACAAGTACTTGGAAGATGAGGATGATGATGGAATTCCAGATTATCTAGAAGGTGATTCGGATGGGGACGGGATACCGGACTATTTAGAGGACGAAGACGGTGATGGGATCCCGGATTATTTGGAAGATGAAGACGGAGATGGCATACCTGACTACTTGGATGAAGATTCTTCTTATAGACTTGGTAAGTTATCTGAGGACCTTGATGGAGATGGTATTCCTGATCACTTGGAGGGAGATTCTGATGGGGATGGGATTTTAGATTATCAGGAAGACTCAGATGGGGACGGAATCCCAGACTATTTGGAAGATTTTGATGGTGACGGTATTCCAGATTACTTGGACGCTGATAGCCCTTTGCAGTTCAATCCAAAGAAAATCAAAAGAATTAAACGTGGGATGCGATTACACCGTGACTTAGATAATGATAATATACCTGATTTGTTGGAGGGAGATTTGGATGGCGATGGCGTTCCTGATTATTTGGAGGATGAAGACGGTGATGGGATTCCAGACTATTTGGAAGATGAAGATGGAGACGGCATACCAGACTATTTAGACGAAGATTCCACTTATAGGCGTATTAAACTGTATAATGATGTGGACGAAGATGGTATTCCAGACCATTTAGAAGGTGATTCTGATGGAGACGGTATACCGGATTATATGGAAGATTCGGATGGTGATGGGATACCGGACTACTTGGAGGACTCAGATGGTGACGGCATCCCGAATTATCTAGATGTTGACAGCGAACTATCCCTCAGTTCAAAAAAGTTTAAAAGGGGAAAGAAAACAAAACTATTAGACTTTGATCTTGATCATGATGGAATTCCAGATTTCTTAGAGGGTGATTCTGATGGAAACGGAGTTCCTGATTATTTGGAGGACTCTGATGGTGATGGTGTCCCTGATTATCTGGAAGATTCTGATGGGGATGGGATACCAGACTATCAAGATGAAGATGCTACTTCTAAATTTTCGGTCAAAAGGATTCGAGAAATAAAAGCAAGGCAAAAAGTTGGTGATTTAGACGGTGATGGTATTCCGGATCATCTACAAGGAGACTCAGACGGAGACGGGATTCCTGATTATCAAGAGGATACTGACGGTGACGGTATACCTGACTATCTTGAGGACTCAGACGGTGATGGAATACCCGACTATCTTGATGAAGATGCGAAAACTCAGTTTTCCCCCAAAGTGTTTAAAAGATTGGAGGAACTTAAAAAGAAAGAGGACGAGGATGGAGACGGAATTCCAGATTATCTTGAAGGTGACTCTGATGGAGATGGTACACCAGATTACCTGGAAGACTCTGATGGTGACGGCATTCCCGACTATCTTGAAGACTCGGATGGAGATGGCATACCAGACTATCTAGATGAAGATTCGGCATTACAAAAGTCGAAGTCCATATTTAAAATTGAAGATAGAAATCGGAATGGTATTCCTGATCATTTGGAACACGATTCCGACTACGACGGCACGCCAGATTATTTGGAAGATACAGATAAGGACGGTATTCCCGATTACTTAGAGGATTCCGATGAAGATGGCATACCAGATTATCTGGACGAAGATGCGACAACGCAGTTCTCACCCAAGAAAATACGAGGCAGAGCCAGAGGTAAAAAGTTTGCTGATGCCGATCACGATGGCATACCGGATCACCTAGAGGGTGATATGGATAACAATGGTATCCTGGACTACTTAGAAGATGCGGATGGCGACAATATTCCAGACTATTTGGAGGACACAGATAAAGACGGTATTCCGGATTACCTTGATGAGGATGCAACTACAAAATTCGCACCAAAAACATTGCGTAAAATGCGACCACAGCGACATTATGCTGACGTTGACGGTGATGGTATACCAGATCACTTGGAACTAGATAATGATGGTGATGGAATACCAGATTATCTTGAAGACACTGACGGTGACGGAATCCCAGATTATCTTGAAGATTCTGATGGTGACGGTATCCCGGATTACATTGATGAAGATGCAGTCTCACAGTTTTCCCAGAAAAATTATCGCCGGCTCAAAATTACTACACAATTTGAGGACAATGATGGCGATGGTATACCCGACCATCTTCAAGGAGATTCCGATGGGGACGGAGTACTTGATTTTTTAGAAGACAGCGACGGTGATGGGACACCGGATTACTTAGAAGACTCAGATGGTGATGGTGTGCCCGATTATTTAGACGAGGACGCTGACAGTCAATTTTCCCCGAAATTCTTCACAGATAAAAATCGCGATGGCATTCCAGATAGTTTAGAAGGGGATTCTGATGGGGACGGTATACCAGATTACTTAGAGGATACAGACGGAGACGGTATTCCAGATTATCTAGAAGATTCAGATGGTGACGGAATACCAAACTACCTGGACAAAGATGTGGTTGATGTTGAGACAGAAGCTGTTGTGGAGGGTTTCGATTCTGATACCAATAAAAACGGCATTCCTGATTACCTTGAAGATTGGGATGCGGATGGCATTCCAAACTACTTAGATGACGATGATGGAGACGGAATTGCCGATTTTCTGGACCGAAAAGATAATCGCCTGAAAGTCAAGAAAAAGAAAGGTAAGTACCGTAAACCAGTTGTAGGCGACAAAAACGAGAACGGTATACCGGATTATCTTGAAGGTGATTCCGATGGCGATGGCGTCCTGGACTACAAGCAGGACACAGACAAAGACGGTATACCGGATTACTTAGATGAGGACGATGTGAATGCAAAATTTCGAAAGGCAAAGCCAATGTCAATACCAAAGACACGACAAAAATTTACGAAAACGCCAAAGAGTCCCCTCACTGTACGTGGAAAAATCGATACAGACGGTGACGGGATACCAGATGATGAGGAGGATGCAGACGGTGATGGTATTCCAGACTACCTTGACAATGATGCTGACGGAGACGGCAAACCTGATGACCAAGTAAAAGGTTAGTGAGATGTGGGCGATTCAGTCAGTTAACTAATCACAAACCTCAATATTATACTGTACACATGGGGCGTACCTCGAAAATTTCTATCATTTTACTGTATAGTTCACATAACAAAATGTTTTACATAAGATTTTGTCAGGATTTTACATTAATAAACCAACCCTACGAACATTGTCCAGTATAGACCGAAAGTCATTGCCACCTCAGTTTCCTCACATGAGTACACGATGAGACGTGTCGTTCAGATGTCAGACATTGGCTAACGTAGTGGGTGGGTGTGTCGCTTATCAAGCTACCCAGTCAAGAAAAATCAGAACAGGAGTGTGAGCGGCACTAAGCAATCTCAATGTTTTGATAGGCCGGTTTATTGCTGTGCTGTTCCACGACCTTGCATCTGACGACAATAAAGAGCAGCTAATCGCCGTCTATGGTTAGTTGGCGCTAGTTTGGCCATAATTCCGTCTGTAGTAGGTTGTGTGCGAACACTGATTGGCTGAACCTTCTCCAATCAAAAACCGCTCCAGTCCAAATTCAGTACAGAGTGTAGCAAACGTTTGCACTACGGTATGTAGGCGAATACATGTTTTAAATGGTTCGTTTTCAGGGTGGTTCAACCGTGTGAGCATACGACGAAGTTCGAACGGAATATAAATCGTATTAATTAGAGGAAGTTATGTTAATGTTAGGTCAGTCAGTGATAGCTTGAGTAGACCTTCGGATCAAGTTCGTCTCTACGTTGATACGCGAAGGTCAGCCACTGATCCGATTGAATTCACACCGGAGTGGAATCGATAGATAAACGGCTTTTACCTGCATAATTTTGCGTTGAACAACCGAATTATAGCAGCTTTAGCAATGTAGAAGTTTTACACTTGTACAGGATGTGATGAACTATTATGCACATCAAAAACAACTCGAAAGCCTGATAGACGTTTAGTTCATGTCTACTTTCTACCAACAGGGTCGGGATTGCGTTGCGGGTGGCTCGTGCCTCATTACGTCCCAACCAATATGATTGGTTGTTTTAACGCGTCCATTTTAACATCCTTGCCACCCGGAGGGCAAAACAAAAGATTGTATTACGTGGTTCACTGAGTGTGGCAAATCAGTGGGAAATGGAATAAAACTACAGTCCCTTCTGCAGGTCAATTAACATAGAAAAACGTAACAACACGAGGAGCCAGCTTAGATGGTTCTCAGTAGTGACATCGAAAGTTCATTCAGGATTGTAAATTGTATGTGAAACAGCACGGATACACAACATCGTGTGGAAGAGTGACGACCAAAACTCGGAACCGGAGTCACTATGGTCCCATTTCTAGAAAAGTGTGCGTTTTTCACGGAGTATGAGAGAAACAACGTGAGAACCAGTTTGCATGTCAGAGTGGTTGCTGATCAGCGGTAGTGCCTTCACTTTTATCTGGAGAGTTGCTTCGAGATTCGAGTGAGTGGCTAGAGGGATATCTTCTGTGTACACCTATTTTTCTCTCTTGCAATCACCTGACTCTAGATTAACTAACTGGCTGTTTCCCAGTGATTCAGTTACGCTTTACAGCAAAGCTTGAGACATCATTCTGCTCTGACCAGCTAGATTACTGGTCATTGAGGCGGTGAATAACTTGTTCACAGTTGTCTCGCCGCGTGCCAGCTTCGGTTAAGTAAACGTCGAATCGGTCAACCCCACATAATTTGTGGAATAGTTGAGGAAATAACCACAGAGTAGTTGTAGACCTAAACCGAACCTCGTTTAATGTGATTGCAAATTTAAATTTCTGAAGGATCGTTATCGAAAACAGAAAGGGATTAAGTTCACTGTAAAAATAAGGCGTTTTCAGTAAAACATCTTTCTCGCACACTAGTTGCACTTACTTCCCGAACAAATTAACCCAACAACACCCAAATTTCTGAACCTAACTGGCTACCATCTTTCTAACGTCTTTTGCTACCGTGCCTGAGAGTCACGGCGGTCTCAGTCCAGGAGGTGAACCCGACCTACAGTGGTTGACATTTTGTGAATGATTCCATTTCTCCATGGGAAGTCATCATTTGTCCGTCTAGCACTTTATGACAATAGGTTGTGACATAGGTAAACACGTGCTCGCTTCGGCAGACGACTAGTTGCCATTCTCAGTACGTGACCAAAAATCTATGTGTACCTAAAGATTGGACGCACAACGTTAGCATACACTATGCTGAGATTCCACTGAAAGCTCATGTGAATACGCAGAAAATGGAGGAGTAATCATCAAATATACAGATGAGTAAAGTAACGTGTCTCGTAGGAGAAATAACCAAACCATCCCAACCCAATATCGAGATGAAGTGGGAAGCAACATCGTCAACGTTATCCAAAGGAATAGAATAAAGCGTACATAGGAAAAAAAATGTTACCTGTATCAACTTATGTCTTTTTGTTCACCGTAAAGTTGGTTTTGTTTTGGAAATCTTTTTATCTTTATTAAAAATAACCGGAAAACCATGTACGATGTATTTTTCCTATTTACACGCAATGTTTCAACTCGCGTATCAGCCATTTTCAATCGCTCACAGAGTTTCATGTTCTAAGTAGCTACAACGGCAACTTGAGGTTATGGTTCCTTCCATTTGACTTTGAGGGATAGTGTCAACGACATAATTTGACTCAACGTGATCAGAAACATTTTACTATAACTGTTCTGTTGTTGAAGATAGTTATTATATCTACACTACGCACTGAAGTGTGAACTGAACTGATACAAAAGGAAATTTGTGCATCCTAGCTGAGTTAGCATGAAAAGTAAATTACAGTTAACACTGAACAGCGTTTACAGCGAACGGATCGATAAATCAATCGACAAGCCAATGAGAGAAGGGCAAAGCATGTCTGGGCACGCTAGGCAGATTGCGCATGTGAACTTTGCAACCGACAGCAGTGAAAACGGGAAGGTTCACGTGACTGAGCGATTGTGTGTTTGCGTGTTTACATGCACATGAAGGAACATTACATAGATGGACCGTACAATAGTAAACCAACAAGACGAAACCGTCTCCAAATGTGACAAGAATGGAGGTTTACACATACTGGTCGACAGACATATAAAGGTACAGCGATAGGTATTGCTCACGTACGATCGTAGCTAAACCACTAAAAGTGATGAATCAGTCAGGACTAGTGTTTGTGAGGTCTGCTGAACAATGATCAGTATGCTCGCTTCGTAAGCACAAGAACTAATGTTTATTCCTACTGTGCTTACGATAGTCCGTTGTTGGTCGGCTGTATCAAGAGCGGAACTCAGGTCCAATGTCTCGTATTGAAACAGCCAGGCGAACATACTTACATCAGTATGAAGGCTGTGATCAAGCGTGAATGTCAGTGCACACGTGGTACAAATGTGGTTCCTTTACGTTGCTCAGGAGGGGTTATACATGTATCTAGTTGACTGGTATGAGTGAGAATATGTACACGTAGGTGCACTGGATGGGGCTGTTTTCTTGAGCAGTTTGGTTCCACTATCTTAACACCGTCAACTGTACTGTGCTTTCGCAGGATTCTGCAAATATTTATTGAACACATTGTACAGGTTCATTTCATTGGCTCCTTTCGTAATGTGATAACAATTACTTATTAACACTATTCACTACTACACATTTTCTCAAAACATTATAATTTCTGTTCAACCTGCAGCGGTTGATCGGAACCGCAACGGAATCCCGGATCATTTGGAATTAAAAGACTCTGATGGCGATGGCATCATCGATCTGGAAGACGATGATGATGACAATGACGGTATTCCAGACGATGAAGGTAGTTTCCATTAGAATGAGTCCATTCATGCTTGCTCGACGTCAGATTCCCACCCGATCTGCATCTGCTACCGCTTCCCGGCTGCTGTTCGTCTCCCAACTTTCTCTCTGGTTCAACTGTTCCTTTCATTCTTGCACATACGTGCGCACAATCTGAAAATATTCTATACCAGTACCTGATTCAATATTCCCGCTTACAACCTATTCGAATCCCAGTCTGAAACATACTGAATTCCTGATTCATCACAGAATTGCTACCCTCAGCTGTTCACTTTCATGTTGTGAGCTTCCGAACGCATTAGGGCTCTTCGTTACAAGCAAACATGAGCATACATCAAAAATGCCGACGTGAGAGACGGAGAAACGCCAACACTGTTGCACGGTCACGTGTGATCTGCTTGCTCGTTCGATTGTCTGTTCCCATACCCTCATTTTCTGTGCGCTTACCTGCTTCCGCTGGAGTTGTGTTTGTGCTGTTTCCGTTGTTCATGTACCATCTGTTTGTTTTGCATGTGATCCACATTTTCCACGCAAGCTGTGAGCAACATTGGAGTGGAACTTATTCACAACACTCAGTCCAGTGTATTTGGCCGCCTACATCGATCATCCGATATGCTGTGCTTGTTCTTTGCCAGTGGCTGTTCGCATACAACACATCGCCTTATTTGGATTTATATACATATATCTACACACATAAGTGTTTGTGTAATTGGTTGCACATTTTCACCTGAGTCTTGTTGCATTAGTGCTTTCAGTACCCGAAGTCCTCTGTTTGTAAACTAATTCCCACACATAGGACATGTCTAGTTAGTTAGTACTTCATTTATTGTATGCTAAAATGAGAATTTATTCATTTTTAGGGTTGCATATGGATATTTTAAATGTCGAGCTGTTGATGCAACATTTCAAGTGCGTAGAATGAGACATAATGAGGTCTATTGATCACACCAGTAGAATAGAGTTTCCCTGTATAAACTGACTTATATTGTCAACTAATTCTGTGAAACTAATACAACTGGCAATGCTTGCTTCCTTTGTTCCTGTCAGCAGGACATGAACCGATAACAATGATCATTCAAAACAGTGCACATATTTTTTGTCGTCCTGTGCCGCTACAAAATAAACATAAAACCTTTAAAGCTAACAGATGGGCTCGGAGCAACAAAGCCTTTTTCTATCAGTGTGTCATGATAATGGCTTACTTGATGTAAGTTCCATCAGTCTTGGTTGCATTTGAATTGTGCTCCGGACTACTACCCGTTTAACATGTGAACGCATCGTCACCAATCTAGACAGTACAGGTAAACTAACTTCCTGCGAAAGCTCTGAGTGCAAACCAATAAAAACCGTAAGCTTCAAAATGCTACATCCTGCTGTTCCTTAATTCTGAAAACTTATACACCGCCCGCTCATTAAAAACTTTGCTTAAATCATTACTCATTTGTTGACCTCGATTTAAACAGATGACGACGATGACAATGATGGGATCAAAGATTATTTGGAAGATGAGAATCACAATCAGAAACTGGATATCCTCGAAGCAAAGGATACGGATGGGGACGGAATTCCAGACTATCTGGACGATGATGATGACAACGATGGCATACCGGATTCAGAAGACGATGATGATGATGGTGACGGTCAGTCTGACTTGTAATTTAGTAGTCATTCAAACTGGTTGCCGAGCGTTTACATTCAGTCCTTTTATAACACCAAAACCGACATTTGTTTCAAGAGTTGTCCCAGGAAACAGATGGTCCACTTCCAAAACTTTCAAACTGAGTACTTCAGTCTGACATCACAGAGTAAAAACCTACTGTTTATTTGGTCGTCAACATGCCAACCAGAAGACTTGTTACTGTCCTAGTGTTACCAAATGTAGTGATTCGAAAAACCCAATATGTTTCCTTTAACTAATTATCCATGTTTAATTTCCCTCTGGGAACCAGATGCATTTCTAATTAAAAGACTTAATGGTAATTCCTGTAACCACAATGCATAACAAATAACCCGATAATGCTTAACAGTTTTCAGATTTTTTTAAACAATAATGATCATTTCTGTCCTGTTCAGGAATCCTTGACAAATTGGAAGATGAGAACAAAAACCAAATTCCGGACTATTTGGAGATGAGGGACAGCGATGGAGATGGTATGTTGAAAGAACAAGCAGTTATCTTCATTGCGAAGAAACTCCTTAAATTCATATGCTGTTATCGTTATAAGTTAAATACTCTGTAGCCACAATTATCAATGTCCCACAGAAGAACCCCCCGTAGCACAGCATACTACGACCACTACATTTGACTGATATATATATATATATATATATATATATATATATAT